>RJWJ010013195.1:0-40387 GCA_004363605.1 Indri indri
CCAGAACAAACTAAAGGAATATTAATTCAAAGATATTTTCACTCCAGGTTATATGTGTAGGTTTTGTAGGTGTATGAGCATATATTTAAGTATGTGTATTTTTACACATAAATATTCATATGTACATAAATTAGCGATATATATTAATGCTAAGTTTAAATAATATATAACACTGAGATAGTGTAGAAACATTATTACTTCCATGTCATCCATTTATAGTTTTTAATCCTTTCTTCATTCAAATCTAGAGCATAAATTACAATTATAATAAAGGGTTAACTTTATGGCAGTGTTAAAAAACTATAATTTAGGATATGTCCTTGTGGGCAAAGTGAGAAAGGGCATAGTTTTTTGTACCAATCCTCTCTTGAGAATAGACAGATATTACTGCTATCATGAATTAGACTGATTTCAAACAAAAACCTGTTAGCAGAAATAATGAAAGAAAATGTCCCATTTATGAGAGCAATGAATAAGATAAAATAACAAGGAATAAACAGAACAATAAATAGGCTGGCCCTATATAAAGAAATATTTTATGTATTACTAACAGCCTCACCAGAAGACTTGAACAAATAAAAAGGCATAACATATTCTTGGATAGAAAGACTCGACATCATAAAGATGTAAAGTTTCTTTAAATTAATTTCTAAATTTAATGTAAGCCAAATAAAACTAAAACGAGGTTTCTTTTAACCTGACAATGTGATTTTCAGGTTTATAGAAAAAAAGAATGAACAAGAATAATAATTAAAACTGTAAAGAAAAAGAAACATAGGGTCAGACTAGCCTTCCCAGATGTTAAAACATATTATAAAAACTCAAATATCAAAATAGTATGGTGTTGGAGTACAAATAGAGAAACAAATGAACTAAATAGAAATTCCAGTAGAAAGTGCAAATGTATATGGAATGTAACATATGATTAAAGTGGCATCTTATACTATTGAGGGAAAAGAAGATCTATACAATAGATGATGTCAGAACAATTAGAAAGCCAAAGGGGAAAAATAATTTGGACGTACACCTCACATTTTTCAGCAAGACGAATTAAAAATGGATTGAAGATTTAAATGATAATAATAAAGCCCAGAAAAGTTCTAGAAAGAAACATTGGGATATTCGTTTATAATCTTAAAGTAGAGAATACATTTTTCTCACTATGACTCAAAATCTACAACCATAAAAGATACTGATAGTTTTATTACATAATCACAGAAGTTGATTTAGGTCAAAAAAAAAAAAACCCTCAAAATAAATTTAATCAAGGAAGTTAAATATTTGTGCAGTAAAAAACTATATAACATTGATGAAAGATGTTCAAGAAAACCTAAATAAATGGAAAGATATCCTGTGTTCAAAAACTGGAGACTTAATATTGTTAAGATGACAATTTTTCTGCAAGCAATCTACAGATTCAATGGAAACCTTATGAAAATTCCAATAACCTTTTATTCTTTGCAGAAATGGAAAAGGTGATCCACAGATTCATATAGAATTACAAAGGGCCCTAAATAGCCAAACAATATTGAAAAAGAAGAACAATGTTGGAGAACTTGTATGTCTCAATTTCAAAACTCATTGCATAGCTACAGTAATCAAAACAGTGTGATACTGGCATGAGGAGAAATATATAGCCCAAATGAATGGAATTGAGTGTCCAGACAACCTCTTCTTTCCCAATTTGGATGTCCTTTTTATTTTATTTTTTTATTTTCTGATTTTTTGGATGTCCTTTATTTCTTTCTCTTGCATGATTACTTGACTAGAACTTCTAATACTATGGCAAATAGAAGTGGTGACAGTGGGTACCCTTGTCTTATTTCGGTTCTTAGGGGAAATGCTTTCAATCTTTCCCAATTCAGTGTGATGCCATCTGTGGGTTTGTTATATATGGCTTTTATAATTTTGAGATATATTCCTTCTATGTCCAGCTTGTTGAGGGTTTTTATCATGAAAAAGTGATAGATTTTATCACATACTTTTCCTGCATCTATTGAAATGTTCGTATGGTCTTTGTTTTTTCTTGTCTATATGGTGAATCATGTTTATTGATTTGCATACGTTGAACCACCTTTGCATCCCTGGGATGAAACCCTCTTGATCATGGTGGATTATCTTTTGAGACACAGTTTTAGTCTTTTTCTCTGTTGTGCTGGCAAAAGTGCAGTGGCACCATCATAGCTCACTGCAACCTCGATCCTCCAGACTCAAGTGATCCTCCTGCATCAGCCTCCTGAGTAGCTAGGACTACAGGTGTGCAGTACCACACTGAGATATTTTTTTCTATTTTTAGTAGAGACAAGGTCTCGCTCTTTCTCAGGCTGGTCTCGAATGCCTGACCTCAAGTGATCCTCCTGCCTCGGACTTCAAAGTGTTAGGATTACATGTGTGAGTCACCACTTCTGGCCTAATTATCTTCTTTCTGTGCTGTTGAATTTGCTTTGCCAGTATTTTGTTGAAGATTTTTCCATCTGTATTCATAAGGGATATAGGTCTGTAGTTTTATTTCTTTGTTGTGTTTTTTCCTGGCTTTGGTATCAGGGTGATATTGACTTCATTGAATGAGTTACGGAGGATTCCCTCATTCTTGATGTTATGGAATAATTTCTGTAGAATAGGTACCAGCTCTTCTTTGTAGTTCTGGCAGAATTCGGCTATGATCCATCTGGTCTGGGGCTTCTTTTTGCTGGGAGATTTTTAATCTGCTTCAATCTCACTGCTCATTATTGTTCTGTTAAGGATTTCTATTTCTTCCTGATTCACATTTTTAAAATGTCTTTATTACCCAACGTGATCTACAGATTCAATACACTCTCCATTAAAATATCAACATCATTTTTTGCGGATCTAGGGAAAGTAGTTCTATGCTTCGTATAAAACCAGAAAAGACCCCAAATAGCCAAAGCAACCTTAAGCAATAACAACAAATCAGAAGGTATCACTTTACCAGACTTCAAGCTATACTACAAGGCTATAGTAACCAAAACAGTATGATACTGGCACAAAAAGAGAGACATAGACCTATGAATCAGAACAGAGAACCCAAATATAAAACCATCCTCATATTGCCATCTGATCTTTGATAAGGCAGACAAAAATATACTCTTGGGAAAAGAATCTCTATTCAATAATTGTGCTGGGAAAATTGGTTAGCCACATGTAGAAGACTGAAATAGGATCCGCATCTCTCACCACTACAAAAATTAAGTCACAATGGATAATAGACTTAAACCTAAGACATTAAACTATAAGAATTATAGAAGAAAATGTTAGAAAAACTCTTCTAGACATTGGCCCAGGCAGAGGATTTATGAGGAAGACCCAAAAGGCATTCACAGCAATAACAAAAATTGGACATGCTTGAAACTCTGACTCAGGAGGAGCAAAGGCAATATATGTAACCTCAACATTTTTACCCCCATAATATGCTGAAATAAAAAACAAAACAAATGGGACATGATTAAACTAAAAAGTTTCTGTATAGCCAAGGAAACAATCAATAGAGTGAATACATAACCTACAAAATGGGAGAAAATATTTGCATGTTATGCATCCAACAAAGGGCTGATAACCAGAATCTATAAAGAACTCAAATCAGCAAGAAAAAAATCGAACAACCCCATATAAAAGTGGGCAAAAGACATGAACAGAAGCTTTTCAAAAGAAGATAGACTAATGGCCAATAAGCATATGAAAAAATACTCAAAGTCTTTAATCGTCAGGGAAATGCAAATCAAGACCACAATGAGATATTACCTAACCCCAATGAGAATGGCTTTTATTTAAAAATCCCAGAACAACAGATGCTGGTGTGGATGTGGAGAGAAGGGAACACTTATACACCATTGGTGGGCTGCAAACTGGTACAACCTATATGGAAAATAATATGCAGACATCTCAAAGAACCAAAAGTAGACCTACCATTTGATCTAGCAATCCCACTATTGGGTATTTACCCAAAGGGGAAAAAAAAAGTCATTTTATTAGAAAGACATGTGCACTTTAATGTTTATTGCAGCACAATTCACAATTGCAAAGATGTGGAATCAACCCACGTGCCCATCAATACATGAGTGGATTAATAAAATGTGGTATATGTATACTATGGAGTACTACGCAACCATAAAAAATGGTGAACTAATACCTTTTATAGCAATCTGGATGAAATGAGAGACCATTCTTCCAAGCAAAGTATCATAAGAATGGAAAAATAAACACCACATATGCTCACTATTAAATTGGAACTAACCGATCAACACCCATGCACATATGGTAATAAAAGTCAACAGAAACCAAGTAGGTTGGAGGAGGGAGGAGGGGATGGGTATATTTACACCTATCAGGTACAATGCATGCTACCTTGGTGGTGGGTACACTTACAACTTTGACTCAAACTGCACAAAAGCAAAACATGTAATCAAAACATTTGTACCCATGTAATGTTCTGAAATTTAAAAAAAGCAGTATGATACCCACTGCCTTGGCTTGGGTCCATGGTGATGAGGAATGACCCTGAGAGAGCTGACAGCCTGGTGCTTTGTTCTCAATAAGTTCCCAGTTCACTGGCAGCAGCAGCTTATGGGATCATGACGGTAGAGAAGCTCTCCAGCAGCTTGGGAGCCTGTAGTCTGTCAGTGGTGTGAAGGGAGGAAAAACAAACCCCCCGTCTACCTTTTCCACAGGTCTCCAAGTTCCTCAGGGGTTTATCTCTGCCAAAATCTTTCTTCTTACTGTTCTCTTCCACAACTTCTCCCCATGGAATCTCCACTAGGTTCAGCACTTTTCCCTCAGAATTACACCTGAGCTGGCTTTTTCGTCCAAAACTTTTCCTTCTTTCTGAAATGATCTGGTAACTGTTGTCTTTAGTCAGCCGCCTTGCCCCACCCATGAATTATGAGATTTGTAATTTACTTTTTTTCATTTTTTTAAAATTTCAGCATATTACAGGGGTACAAATGTTTAGCTTACATATATTACCTTTGCCTCACCTGAGTCAGAGCTTCAAACATGTCATCCCTCAGATGGTGCACACTGCACCCATTAAGTGTCAATATACCCAACCCATTCTCTTCCCTTCCATCTGCCTGACACCTGATGAATGTTACTACTATATGTGCACTTAAGTGTCGATCAGTTAAGACAGTTAATACCAATTTAATTGTGGTACATATGATGCTTGTTTTTCCATTCTTGTGATACTTCACTTAGTAGAATGGGCTCCAGCTCTATCCAGGATAATACAAGAAGTACTAGATCCCTGTTGTTTTTTGTGGCTGAGTAGAACTTCATGGTATACATATACCACATTTTATTAATCCACTCGTGTATTGATGGGCACTTGGGTTGTTTCCACATCTTTGCAATTGTGAATTGTGCTGCTATAAACATTTGAGTGCAAATATCTTTTTTATAGAATGTCTTTTATTCCTCTGGGTAGATGCCCAGTAATGAGATTGCTGGATCAAATGGTAGTTCTACTTGTACCTCTTTGAGGTATCTCTGAATTACTTTCCACAGAGGTTGTACTAGTTTGCAGTCCCACCAGTAGTGTATGAGTGTTCCGATCTCTCCGCATCCATGCCAACAATTATTGTTTTGGGACTTTTTGATAAAGGCCATTCTCACTGGAGATAAGTGATATCTTAGTGTGGTTTTGATTTGCATTTCCCTGATGATTAGAGATGTTTAGGATTTTTTCATGTTTCTTGGCCATTAGTCTATCTTCTTTTATTTTTCCTTTTTATTTCAGCATATTATGGGGGTACAAATGTTTAGGTTATGTATATCACCTGTGCCCCACCTGAGTCAGAGTTTCAAGCATGTCCATCCCCCAGAAGGTGCACATTGCATGTGTGTATATACCCATGCCCTCCTCCCCCTTTCCTTCTACCCGACACCTGATGAATGTTATTGCCATATGTGCACTTAGGTGTTGATCAGTTAAAACCAATTTGATGGTGAGTACGTGTGGTGCTTATTTTTTCATTCTTGAGATACTTCACTTAGTAGAATGGGCTCCAGCTCTATCCAGGATAATACAAGAAGTGCTAGATCCCCATTGCTTTTTGTGGCTGAATAGAACTCCATGGTATACATGTACCACATTTTATTAATCCACTCACGTATTCATGGGTACTTGGGTTGCTTTCACATCTTTGCAACTGTGAATTGTGCTGCTATAAACATTTGAGCGCAGATGTCTTTTTTATAGAATGTCTTTTGTTCTTTGGGGTAGATGCCCACTAATGGGATTGCTGGATCAGATGATACATCTACTTGTATCTCTTTGAGGTATCTCCATGTTGCTTTCCACAGAGGTTGTACTAGTTTGTAGACCCACCAGCAGTGTATGTGTGTTCCTATCTCTCTGTATTCATGCCAAGATTTATTGTTTTGGGACTTTTTGATAAAGGCCATTTTAGCTGGAGATAAGTGATATCTTATTGTGGTTTTGATTTGCATTTCCCTGATTATTAGAGGCATTGACCATTTTTTCATATGTTTGTTGGCTATTAGTATATCTTCTATGAAAAGTTTGTGTTCATGTACTTTGCCCACTTTTTGATAGGGTTGTTTGATTTTTTCTTGCTGATTTTTCTGGGTTCCATATAGATTCTAGTTATCAGCCCTTTACTGGATGTGTAACATGCCAATGTTTTCTCGCATTCTGTAGGTTGTCTTTTTGCTCTCATGATAGTTTCGTTGGCTGTGCAGAAGCTTTCTAATTTGATCAGGTCCCATTTATTTATTTTTGTTGTTGCTGTGTTTGCCTTTTGGGTCTTCTGCACAAATTCTTTCCCTAGGCCAATTTTTATAAGAGTTTTTCCAACACTTTTTTCTGGAATTCTTATAGTTTCATACCTTAGGTTTAAGTCTATTGTCCATGGTGAGTTGATTTTTGTGAGAGGTGATAGGTGTAGATCCTGTTTCAGTCTTCTGCATGTGGCTATCCAATTTTATTGGATAAGGATTTATTTATTGAATAAGGATTCTTTTCCCCAGTGTCTGTTTTGTCAAAGACCAGATGGTTATATGAGGATGGTTTTATATCTGGGTTCTCAGTTCTGTTCCGTTGATCTATGTCTCTTTTCTTGTGCCAGTACCATACTGTGTTAGTTATTATAGCCTTGTAATATAGCCTGAAGTCTGGTAAATTGATGTCTCCCAATTTGTTCCTTTTGCTTAAGATTGCTTTTGCTATACTGGGTCTTCTCTGTTCCATACGAAGCATAGAATTATTTTTTCTAGATCTGCAAAAAATGATGTTGGTGTTTTAATAGGGATTTCATTGAATCTGTAGATCACTTTGGGTAGTATAGATATTTTTACGATGTTGATTCTGCCAACCTATCAGCATGGTATCGTTTTCCACCTGTTTTCACCCTCTGCTATTTCCTTCCTGAGTGTTTCATAGTTTTCTCTGTAGAGCTCTTAAATTTTCCTTTTTCGTGTTTCCTTGTCTGTTTTTGATATCAAGCTTAGGCGGGCCTCATAGAATAAGTTAAGAAGAGTTCTCTCCACTTCAATTAATTTTTACCAAAACAATTCTAGGGGGAAAGAATAGTCTCTTAAGCACATGGTGCTGGATCAACTGGATAGCTACATGTTAAAGAATGATGTTGAACCCATACCTTATATTAGATATAAAACTTAACTTAATCAATGACCAAAATATAGGAAGTAAAACTATAAAATTCCTAGAATAAAGAATAGGAAAAATTTTTATGCTTCAATATTTGTGCTTCAAAGGACACCATTAAGAAAGCGAAAAGACAACCTACAGAATACAAGAAAATATTTGCAAATGATATATATGATAGGGGATAGTATCTGCAGGAGGAAGAACTCCTATAACTCAACAACAATAAGAAAAACAACCCAACTGGAAAATGGGCCAAGGACTTGAATAGACATTTCTCCAAAAAAGATATATGGTACAAATAGCCAAAAGCATGTGGAGAAATGCTCGATATCATTAGTCATTAGGAAAATGCAGATTGAAAGTATAAAATACTACTCTAATCCTGTGAGATGGCTATTTTAAAAAATCCCAAGAAACACAAAATGACAAGTGCTGTCAAGGGTATGGAGAAATTGAAATGTTGCTGGTGGAAATGTAAAATGGTACAGCCACTGTGGAAAACAGCTTGGATGTTCCTCGAATATTTAAACAAATGTCCATCAGTGGATGAGTGGGTAAACAAAATGTGGTATATACATACAATAAAAAATTATCCAGCCAGAAAAATAATGAAGAACTGAATACTGACACATTCTGCAACATAGATGAACCTCAAAAACATACTAAGGTCAAGAATCCAGACACGAAGGTCACATATTATAGAATTCCATGTATGTGAAATATCCAGAATAGGAAAATCTGCAGAAACAAAAAGCAGATTGGTGGTTGCCAGGGGCTGAAAGACAGGGCAAAAGAGAGTGACTGCATAATGGGTGTGAGGTTTCCTTTTGGGTTGATGAAAATGTTTGGAATTAGATAGAAGTAGTGGTTGTACAACATTGGAAATTTATTAAATGCCACTGAATTCCACACCTTAAAATAGTTAATCTTCTATTACATGAAATTTTAATAAAACAAAATAAATCAGCATAAAGCATGGACTTCAGTTAACAATAATGTATTAATATTGGTTCATTAATTGTGACAAATGGGCCATACTAATGTAAGATGTTAATAATAGGGGAAACTGAGTTTGAGGTATATGGGACCTCTCTGTACTAACTTCAGAATTTTTATGTAAATCTAAAACATTGCTAAATTTAACAAGTTCTTTTTGAAAAAAACAAAAAGTAAAAAGAAAATTATAAAACAAATGACAAACTTAGAAAAAATCTGCAACTCGTATGTCCAACTAACAGCTAATTTTCCTAATTTGAAGGACTCTTAGAAATTAAGAGAATGTCCACACATTCAGTAGAAAAATGTGAAAAGGAAAATTCATCAAAAATAAGACAGAGTTCATCAAAAGATAAACACAAATATCTCTTAAACATATACAGAGATGTTTAACTTCTCACATAAAAAGAAATAAGACACATTAAAAATGACCCTGTTGTAATATATTTACCCACCAGAATAGCAAAATCTAAAAGTTTGACAATTTACTCTTTGGTAAAGCTGTGTAGAAACAGGCATTCATGAGGGCATGAAACTGGTTATAACTCTACAGAGGAAAATTTATCAATATGTATAACAATAATAAAGGAATATACCCACTGACCCAGCAATTTCACTTACAGAAATCTCTTACTGATATACTGCATACATAAGAAATGACGTACATGCAATTTTATTCATTTCAGTGGTATTTTGAATAGCAAGAGACTAGAAAAAAACCTAAAAGTCCATTGGGGGCTGGATGAATATCGGGTTTTTTTGTTTTTTCTGTCTAAATGGGATCTTTTTTTTTTTAATTTTTATTTCAGGGTATTATGAGGGTACAAACATTTTGGTTACATTTTATATCTTTGCCTCACCCAAGCGAGGATTAGAGGCATGCCCTTTCCCCCTACAATGCTCACCGCATCCATTAGTTGTGAGTTTACCCCCTTAACCCCCAATTCCCTGGAGAATATTACTACTGTGTGAGCACCATAGTGTTGATCAGTCAGTGCCAATTTGATGGTGAGTACATGTGGAGCCTATTCTTCCAATCCTGTGATACCTCACTTCAGATAATGGGCTAAAGCTCCATCCAGGAAAATATAAGAGGTGCTAGAATCACTGTCATTTCTTATAATTGAGTAATATTCCATTGTATACATATACCAAATTTTAATAATCCACTCATGAATTGATGGGCACTTGGGTTGTTTCCACACCCTTGCAATAATGAATTGTGCTGCCATAAGCATTCAGGTGCACATGTCTTTATCATGGAATGTCTTTTGCTCTTTTGGGTAGATGCCTAATAGTGCTATTGCTGGGTCGAATGGTATTTCTGTTTTTAGCTCTTTGAGGTATCTCCAAATTCTTTTCCACAGAGGTTGCACTAATCTGCAGTCCCACCAACAGTGTAAGAGTGTTCCTGTCTCTCCACATCCTCACCAGCATTTTTTGTTTTGGGATTTTTTTTGATAGAGGCCAATCTCACTGGGGTTAGGTGATATCTCATTGTGGTTTTGATTTGCATTTCTATTGTACAGTCATATACTGACATACTATGCAGCTTTAAAAAAGAATAAAGCAATTCTCTATGTACCAACATAAAAAGATTCCAAGTTTTAATGTTAAGTGAAATCAGTAGAACAGTAGGTATAAATGCTTTTTTCTGTAAAAAAAAAAAAATAAAAGAGGGAGATAGGAAAACTACGAACATATTTTTATTCATTTGTGTATGCATCAAGAAACTTTGAAAGATGTGTAATAACAGTGGTTATACCATGGAACAGGAGGAGTATGCTTTGGGTGAATAGGGAGGCATTGGGTGGATTGGGTGGAAGAGACGAATTTTATTAAAAACTTTTGTTTTAAAAATTTTGAACCATGTGAAAGTATTACCTATTTAAAATAAAAATAAACCATTGTGCAATGGATAGCGCATTGGACTTCTTCTAAAATAAAAAGAAAGAATATTTAAATGACCAAACTAGAAAGAACTTGAAATGTGCAGATTGGTGTACAATTTTCCAGACACAGGAAGACATGCAACAAAACCATCGTTTCTAAGACTCCTTGTTGGAGCAAGCTAAAGACATCCATGTATACAAAAATTGTTCAGGCAGACAAAAGTGCCCCAACCACTCGTCTTCTTTGACCTTGGCAACCAAGGCCATGGGTTTTTAGGGGGTGTTTCTAGGCTAGTCTCATTATTCAGACGGTTTTGCCCTCCTCGGCCTCTGTTCTGTTCTGTCCCTGTCTCTATCACCAGTGCTCGGAACACTGCCCAATACCAAGTTCTAACGAGCATTTACTGAATGATTGAATTCGGGACACTTTTACCACTATGTAAGTGACTTTAGTCATAAATATTGAGTCAGTGGTCAGAGGAGAATGAGAAAATTTTTTTAAAAAACGTGAAATGTCCACTTTAATTTGACAGTGGTTTGAAACCTAAAATCAGACAAAACATTTTTTTTTCATCCACCTCGAAATCAGGTATAGCTTCCTGGGTCAGTTTTAGTAAATACTGTCTGACCATCATAGACCTACCAAAAATGTGGTTTCTATGCAGAAGAACAGGAGGCACTACCTACCTGCTTTTTCTAGATTCATCTCAGTGTGTCATATCCCATGGGAAGAGAGATATTGGGAAGATATCCCAATATCCTCCCTTGGAGGAGTATATTGACTGTATCTTGGTGAAGGATCAAGTGAAGAAGGATTGCTTCGACTGGGTGACTTTTTCCCTTGAATAGAGATATTTTGCTTTTTAAAAAAATTTTAGCATTTGAACAATTTTGTATGTATTCTTCAAGCCCTTGGGAATTCCATTTGAGTATATCAGAACAGGAAATTAGAATGAGAAGAGAAAAAACAGCCTGTAGACTTCTAAAATGAGAGTAGAAAATAGAAGAAAGAGAAATGTATTTGAACTTGGTCTACAATTCCAATTTTAAGCGTCTATGACTCTAATGAATACATTTCTCCCATTATCGAATGCTGAGAAAGTTGGATTTGACTTTTAAACCCAGAACCTTATGATTTACCACGGGGTCAAGTGATGACTATAAACATTTTTAAGGTAATTTGCTCACATCAATTATTTTCTCTAATTTATTGTGGTTTTTTAGCTAAAGAGCTTTACAAAATATTCTACTTTGGGATGAAGAGCCATTGTGGGCAGCACATTGATCAATGGGAGCAGACTTCTCTTCCCTTCTAAGAACAGATTTTCCAGATATGATGAAAAAGGTCTAGTTGGGATATCTGCGTATTCAGGCATCACCTGTGGCAAGAATGTAATGAATTTAATTCTCCAGAGAAATTCAGCTCATTTCATGAGCACTGAACTCATTTGGGGAGTGGGGGCAGGGAAAAATGACTATCAGATATATCTATCCATGGTATCTAGTTGCACAGAAAAGCATGTCAGTTAAAACATGTTAAACCAATTTTGCAGGTAATGTCAAAAAAACAGCAACATTGACAAGTAGGTAGAAATCACTCATCTTGACAAGTGATTATGTAGATTAGGAAAGATGCAGGAAGTATACTGTGCAGCTGGGGACTGAGAGAAAGTCTCCTGTTGATATAATGAATAGCATGGCAGGTGTGTTCTGTTCTAGTTTAACTCTCTCAGAGCTTACAGTGTGGCCAATCTCAATCATACAAAGATGTGGGGGAAAGGTATGAGAAATAATTTGAGGTCCCAGGTATTTGAGTCATCAGAGAGATTCCAAAAATATGTAAGATTTTCAGATCTCCAGAAATCAATATTTTTTTTTAGACTTTTCTCATAGGCTTTTGTAAGTCAGATTTCAATAAGACCTTTTGATCATTTCAATCTTATCAATATTTGCGTTGTTATGTCTAAATTGAAAAAAAGTTGGGAGATGTAAAGTGGATTATATTTCTTTGCCACCTTGACTCTTAAGTTTGTCAACTATTTACATCTTCATCATGCCTTTCCTGTAGATCCCAGGAGCATTTGTGGCTGTGCACTCTGATGTTGTCCTTGGTGTTTCCTGAGCATCACCACTGTTTCTTTGGCTAGATAGTGAGTTTTCAAGGGTAGACCCTCTGCCTGGTACTTCCTGTGTCCACCCAATCTCTTACCCAGGATTCGGTGTACCACAGGCACAGGGCACACAGTCACCACTTTGGATGATGGCTGACACTAATGTCATCTCACAAATATCTGCATTTAAGGAATGTGCTATGGGCAAGGTTTTAGCAATAGAGCCAAATATCTCCTGAAAACCATAAATTGTACATCCCACACTTGTCTTTTTAAAGGGATGTAGATTTATATTTGAGAATGAATGCTATTTGTTGTCACTTATCAAAGGGATAAACTTGGTATAATTTCCCATGTTAGACAATTTAAAAGTGGTTGTGAAGCAAAATAAATTATGAATGAAATAATAATTTGATTTTCTACATACCTTTTTAAATGGTAGCGAAAGAAAAATCTAGGAAAACAATCTACCATCAGTTCCCTTGGGAATGTCCCTAACCCCAAACACCTGGTGATATATAGTAAGGTTCATAAAATGCAGCTCTTCTCCAGAGTCACTGTTTTTAACTGAAGTTCCATCATGAGCTTCAGGGGGTCCTTGGACCTCCTGAAAGTGTTTGCGAAACTCTGTATTTACATACACTTTACTAAGGCAGGGCCAGAGTTTTCGTATCATATTCCCACCGGGGTCAATGACCCCAAAATATTAACAGCACCAATTTAGAATCTCACAATTCACTTATGAGTAATTTTTGATGTACCTCATCATCTAATTCTAGATGGATAATAACTATTACAAGCTATTTATTCATTATTTAGTACACATTTATGGAGTATTGTACTTCCAGATGCCAAATACTGTCCCAAGTGCTGGGGAGAGAAGGACAAATAAGCTCATAGAAAGAGAATGCTGGAAGCATTTCCTGAATAAAGAAAACCAAACAGAATTAGGCTGAGATGACTCTCCTTTAACTTTTCTGGTACCAATTTGACACTTTGTTCTTTTGAAGGTTGGTTATCACTACTAGTATATACTTTCAATTGAGTTACTGTAATAACCATAAATCACTTCAATTAACATTAACTTCTATTGTGGCAGATATAATTAAGAATACATATGTGACTGTTTCTGCCTTTTATAATGAGCTTTCATAGTAATCACTATTGGAACTACAGTATTAAGTATAATTACTAAGTAATCTACTAGAACCCAGAATTACTTTATAATTATATGATATTTTCCTAAGTACATAGCATGTAGTTACTTTGGGACTAAAGCACAATAGTGACATTTAGCAATCCATTTCATAATTGATGAAATCTTGCGAATAAATGTGAGTTAACATCCATAAATGCTAGTCATTTTAAATTTCAAAATAAAGCCAGCCACTAAGCCAGCTTTTGAAAGGGAAGACACCTTATTTAAAAACTCTAATTCCAAGGCATAAAATTGTCTGAACACACAAATCATGTGGTTTTGGAGTCCAGAAGCAAAACAGATGGTATTAATTGTCTATATTGAAAAGTAAATGTATGTTTAATATACTAGAATGGGATTTTGAAAAACAGTTATATCTTGGTCCACAGCTTTAGTTTTTTGGCAGGTGGGTCTAAAAGCTTCCAATAGAAGTTTAGGATATATTTTCCAAAAGAATATATTCATCTTAGAAAATGTATTTTCTAGCAGACGCAGAACTCACGTTAAATTAAAAATAATTGGGGGTAGGGGAAAGAATTGTTTTCTCAGGGTCTGTGACTTACTACTTCACAAAGAACCTATTGTAAATTTTTCCAAAACATTATAGCAATCTATAAGGCAGAAAATAAAAGAGAAGATAGCTATGCTCCAATTTTCAATGGCATATAGAATTAGAAAACTGAAATTATTTAATAAAGTATATTGATTTCCTAAGGCTGCTATAACAAATTTTACCACAAATTTGGTGGCTTGAAACAGCAGAAATTTATTCTTTCAAAATTCTAGAGGCCAGAAGTCAAAAATCAAGGTGTTAGCCAGGTTGGTTCCTTTTTGGAGGTTCTGAGGGAGAATTTGTTCCATGCCTCCCTAGTAGCTTCTGGTAGCTATCGGCAATCCTTAACGTTCCTTGGCTTGTTAGGCATACCAACCGAGTCTCTGCCTCCATCTTCATATGGGCTTCTTCCCTGTGTCTGTCTGTCTTCTCTTCTGTCTCTTATCTGGACACCCATCATTGGATTTAGAATCTACCCTCATCTAGAGTTTGATTACATCTGCAAGGATCCTTATTCCAAACAAGGTTACATTCTAAGGTTCCAGGTAGACGTATCTTTTGGAGGACACACTCAACACACACCATCAGGTATTAATGCACGAGTAACATTTCAAAAGGAATCAGAGAAGCAAGGGGTCCAAATGAGGCTAGAACCTTAGAAACAGAGATCTTAGACCTGGAAATGATCTCTGGAGATAATGTAGTCCTCCTTTTGTTATTCAACTTGTAGGAAATTATCATTACTCAAGAGAAAAAACAACCAATGGGAAGGAAACTAAATGGTTTAACAAGTACAATAGTCTGGGAAGTGACAAAAGAGAGCTGGAATGTGAGTCCCTGGTCTCCCACAGGAGTGCCTTTTTCACTCTACTTTATTCAGCAGAAGAAGAGGAACTTAAAGATGGCCTTAGGGGGCAGGGAAAGAAGAAAGAAGGGAAGAAAACTGAGAATATGGGAGGAGAAGAAAATGGACTCTACACGGTGGAATTCCTTGTGTCTGACCACATTAATATCTTAATGAGGTTATTATAACTACTACTTCTATTTTGTCCATCCAACTACCACTTTTGTCTGCACTCATTTTATCACTGCCCATGTAGCCCTAAGAACAGTGTTAAATAAATATTTTTGAGGTGTAATGAACTAAATTGATTCAATTATAGGTGGGTGCCTTGGGACCCTGTCTAAGTTAGGCTGATGTATGCATAATTTATGTATCGGGGGATTTGTTTTGAAAGCACGTCTATCTCAGTTTCAGAGTTCAGCAACATTGATTGATTAACTGAACATTTAGAAACATACTCGCACCCTTTCAAGAACAGATAGAGGACATGCACATGGGATCCAAGATAGAATTTCTAACAGTCTGCTAGAATTTAACCATTACTTTTAAGCAGGGAAAATATTGGAGGCTTGTGGGTCACGGGTCTTGGTTGCAACTGTGGAACAAGACTGTTGCAATCGGAAAGAAGCTGTCTACGATATGTAAACCAGTGGGCGTGGTTGTGTTTCAGTGAAACTTTATTTACGAAGATAGCTGGTGGGCCTGATCTAGTCCATGTATTATAGTTTGCTGACCCTTGTTTTTGAGCCAACATGTTTAAAACTGTATTCATACTGTACATCACCAAACTATCTTGTGGGACAATTTTTTATTAATAATTTCAGTAAATAGTACTCCAGTCCCTTAGTCAGCTGTGCTTAAACCACTGGCATGCTCTTTCCCTCCTATACTGGCCATAGGTAGCAATCTCTGCTGAAACTGAGCACATTATTTCCACTCCTACAATAATCACCTTGGTCCAGGGAAGTCCCCATTACCAAACTGTTCCTCAGGGATCTGGCTTGCTCACTTTTTAGTTTTTTCCTTTTTTGATATCTCTTAGAAACCACAGGTGGAGTCATCCTTCTAACATATATCTCAAAAACATTTAATTAGTGAGGATTTCATGGCATAATATATGTTAAAGTTGTGAAAGCCTGGACAAATGTGAATAACACAATCCATGGTAGTTGGGAAAAAAAACAGAGAATACATTTCAGACCATTTAGCCTGTTACTCAAGACCATCAAAAGTCCGGCTGTAGTTAATAGAAGTCAACTAACCAAACATACACTGGATAGGATAGCAAAGTGTTTAAGAGGGTTCTGTTTTTTAAACAGATCATTTGCTTCATAAATACTAGCTGTGTACCCTGTAAGAGTTTTTCTCATCTGAAGGGATAGTAACAGTTGAACCTCATGGGATTGTTATGAGGATTAAATGATATTTTGGGGCAAGTACTGGCACACAGTAAGTGCTAATATATTTTCTTTATTATCATAGTTATCATTATCATCATCATCATCAAATACCAGTCACAAGCCAGCCCCATCGCTAATGCTAAATATTTATTAAATTCCTTTTATAAACTAGACGCTGTTCTAGGTGCTGGAGATGTAACATTGAAAAGACAGACTAAGCCTTTGCCATCATTATGCTCTATTAGTCATTGGTTTATTCAACAAATACTCACTGAGTACCTTTGATGTACTAGGCACTTCTAGGCATTGTGACAGCTGTTTCGTAAGACTGACAAAGTCCCTACTCTCATAAACTTCTGTTTAGTCACTTAGGTGTGGCCTTTTCATCTAAACTATGTATTTCTTAGAGCCAGTAACTGTATCTTAATCATCCCATATCCTAAGTGCTTCAAAGGGATTATCACATAGCAATTTATTCCATAAGTATTAAATTAGCAAATTAATTAATAAATGAACACCTACATTCACTAGGCACAAATAAATCAGCACCAACTAATCGTGAATGAATTTGAAATCAACCATCCTGGTCAGAAACATGTCACGCAATATTCCATGAGATTTCCACTGAGGACCCTAACATTCCCCCTGCTTTCAAATTTGTCAGGTTTTATAGGCAGTATGCATCGCAGAGAGTGAATGAAATCCTCACAAGAAACAAGATTCCAAAGGAATGTATTAAACAAAACATCAGGACTCTGAACAGTTTGTTAAAAGAGAAGTTCTGGCTAAATTCCTTTGTTCACTTTTGCTTTCTACTTGGGGTAAGAATGAAATCATGAAAAGTGATCATGAAAATTGTAAAAGGTCTGGAATTATAAAAAACACCCTGGACATCATATCTAAAAAACCTTTTTGAAGTCTTGGCTAAATTAATTAACTATGTTCTCATTCTACTTGGAAAAAATGACACTGAAAGAAGTGTTTGAAAATCTGTAATTAAAAAATAGATTATATCTAATAACACTTTGTGGTATGTAGAAAATAAATAGAGACAATAAACACCCCTTGAAAGAGCTCCTATCGTAATCACATGTGAGATCACAGTTTGTACAGGATGAAGGCCATGTTCAGGTATCAGGAAAAGTAGGCTAAAGGGGAAAAATGTGAGATTTTTCTCATGCATGGCCGGAGGAAAATTTGAACACTTTAGATGCTTTACTATAAGCCTGGAGTATATTGTTCAATCTGTAAGATGTTTCTGTGAACAGTTTTAGGAATTCAGTCTGACCCGTTTTCCTCAGCCATGCTTTTGAGAATCTTTATCAGCAAGGAAATGGTTTTATAGGGAAATGATTCTGAGACCTTTTGGCTGCCCCCACATGCAAATCATTAGGCAGCATGCAAACGGAGGTCAGTAGCACAGTCAACAATTGCACAATGAAACATTTCCATTCCTCCTCTTGAATAGAGAAGGAGGTGCTAAAAGTATCCCAAATTCCAGAAACCTCACCAGGACAGTACGAATTAAGTAAAGTCTTTGCTAAAGCTCAGGAAAGAAGTTAACCATATTACCTTCTGTTGATAAAATTTGCATTCTATAACGTTGGCCTAAATTTCTGGAGGCGGGGGGAACCATAGGTGTCATTATTCTTTAGTAAGTTATGGTCAAGTAGATAAGTGGAAAAGGAGAGGCTTCAAACACAGCCTCATAACTATACCTCTTGTTTGTGGTTTGGAAGATGATTTAAGAGTCAAACACAGATTATGTGCACTATAGGAAATTCTTTGGGTGTAGTCAGACTGTAAACACGACAGACAATATTCCAGTAAGACGATACAGCTGGTATGTCCCCTTGGTTAGATGGCCCACAGCACATGAAGTTTTGAGTTTACTGGACTACATTTTAACCAGAGGACCAAATGTACTTTCTGGTCAGAGGGAAAAACAAGAAATTTCCTAAAAGGAAATCTACCTCATCTAGAGATAAAAATTCATGTGAAATATGGTTATAACAAGATTATTTACGTTCTATAGTCATTAGGGATAAAGAAGATACTTGCAGATCTATCTTCCTAAACAACAAATTGAAAATCCTTTCGGGTAAAATCTCTCTGCATTGTGATTTTCAGATCTGTCAGATACCATAGAAAAATGGTGCCAGGTTAGCATATCTATCTACTCAGTGACTGAAGTGCATTCTTTGGAATTTAGGTACTGATGCTTTCTTTCGACTTTATCTGTTATATTTCCTACCCATTGTATTATGTGAATTTGTGTTTTGGGGAAATCAGAATAAAGTCCAGAAAACCAGCTTGTTTGGGGATGTAATTTTGAAAATGATTTCTGGGAGAGAGGATATTGCTATCCAGGAATTAATTTGGTGCTGATAGCTTTAAAAAAACACACACACACACACACACACACACACACACAGAGCAGGAAAAGGATAGGTATGATGATTGCTATTTAAAATGATCCACAGATTTAATCGACCCATAATTGTCTTCTTTTCAAGCCACTGTGCCACTGATGTTCAGATATGTCAGTTATTTCAAGTTTTTTTTTAAAAAATGCATATTATGGCTTATACAGAAAAATAAATGGAAGACAGTTGTCTAGGAAAGTTAACATAAATAAACGGTGATGCTGTATGTGAGAAAAATGTAATGATCCAGCTTCTTTAGCATGGAGGGATAATGACTACTTTCCCTTCCTTAACACAATGGGAAAAAAGACACTGTGATTTGGGGCGGATGCTGATTGCAAACTCTTCTTGTGAGAAAGCATCGCACCATGTGAGAAGGGCTCTAGTTGGATTCTACTTCTACCTGGAAAAGGAAGCTCACACTGGGTAGTGAAGACCGATGTGCTCATGTTTTCAAATAATTATGGACTAGCCAGGAAGTGAAGTTGGAAGAAAGTTCAGGTTTAGAAAAGGATAGTCATTAGCTAAGGCTGCCTGAATCATCACAGGATATAACAGGCAGGACAGGGCCGCTGCCGCTGACAGCACCGGGGGTTTCCTACAACGATCCTTGGACAGAGCATTATGGTCAGAAAAAGATAATAAAGAGGCTAGAACATGCACCATCTGGTCTAACAGAAGGGAAGATGGGAAACATCAACGGGGAGTTAGAATTGTTATGGAAAGCCAGACGGTGAAGCATTGATTAAGATTACTTCTTTGATTAGGTGATATCTTGTGATTCATGTATGCCCTGGACAAGGAAAACCAAATAACATTTTTTGTGCATGTGAAACCAGGATATGCTATAGAGCTAAAATTGTACCAGACCCTAGGAGCTTCAGAAAAATCTCCCCATTAACATAAGAAGCCAAACTAAGAAACGAGGCTCCCTGAGAACAGGAAAACTCGATTCATTCTGCAGTAAAAAAGGCATGGTGATCCAACTGGTTCCCAAGTGTTGGCAGAGGGCTGGGTAGCAGTGGGGGAGGATATCACAGAAGGGCTGCTTTTTTTTTTTTTTTTTTTTTCAGAGACTTCAAAGTTGCTGACTTTATAAAGGGAAACCAAGCTCATCAGGCTAAGAAGCTAGATCTGGTGGAACTCACAGGACTAGGGGCCATTTGGGGTATTGCTTACTCAGATTAGAAGTCAGCATATGGGAAAATGGATCAGATGCTTGCCATCTGAAATTTCCAAGGTTTCTTAGGACAAGTAAAGGCATATTTTCTAAAATTGATTTCATATGTGGAGCTTTCATAGTTCTCTCTCTCCTTTAATCCTTCTCTTTCCCAATATCGTTCTCCATTCTTCCCAATAGAGGTCTTTTCTTCACAGTCACGAAGGGTGACTCTCAATCCCCAGAATGCAACAAAACATCTCACCCCCGCTTAGCGATTGTCATAACCCTGCAGGAGGTTTTCATATTTTGAAGCATTTTCACATGACTTCTTCTACGACATCAGAGCTAGCCTTGTTCTATGCTTGCCATGTGCCAGGAACTGAGCAAAGATTTTATATACATTAGTCTTTATTTAGTTTGATCTCAAAATAGCTCTATGAAAAAAGAACTATTATTATGCCCATTTAAAAAATACATATAAGGAAACTGAAGCTTTCCCTAAGGCCACCAGCTCATATGTGGTGGAGTCCAAATTTAAACTCAGTCTGATTCCCAAGCCTTCACTCTTCACACTGCTCCATGCTGCCTCAAAGATTCACCTCAAATGTATTGTCTCAATTTTAAAGCTGAAGAAATCGAAGTTCAGAAAGATTGGTGCTGTCTACTAAGCATTGGAATTGGACTTGAACTCAGATCTTGGGCTCCAAACCCAGCACCATCTTCTGTCTTCCAACCCATTGCTATAAGTTTGCCCAAAAAGTGATAAAAAAACATCCTCAGAGAAGGAAAACCACAGATGTGTCCTTTCTCCCTTTGATATCTCATTTTTATGAGAAGGAAGTATCTTGGTGATTCAAACCTGTCATTTCTCATTTTACAAGAAATTTGTCACATGGAAATATTTGTAAGGTGTTAACTAATCATTAGAATGTACTTGAAACACCCATTTTCCTTCTTGATGACAGCAAATATTAACTGCTTCTTAGACTAAGTACTACATATTTTAAATTGAAAGCTGGAATTTGAGTGTGGGCAACTGTGCATTGCTGTGACCGGAAGTTCAGTCTGGTCAAGAGTCGAGAGGGATGCTTGTAGGAGTCATAGGTTAAGCATCTAGCTCATCAGTAAGAGGGCACGTGTAGGTATATGCATTTGCTTCCCCATTATATCCCAAACAGTTGCAAGAGGATAGCATCGAGTATCAAAAGTGTTATCCTTCTGCAATTCATAAAGTTGCACTGAATAGAATTATCACCTTGAAATTACAGGGTAAAACTCCCTATACAAAAACAGATTAAAGACAAATTAGACTGTGGGCCAGGTCACTCTGATTGTTAATTAGTGATAATGGAAATACAATTAGCATAATGAGTTCCAATTACTGTATATGGAGAAATATGAGCATACTGCTTTCATAAATCTTGGTTCCAGGAAAAATAAAATGCATCTGGTTTAACAAAGCATGTCCTTCTCTTCTGCAGAAAGCTTCCTGGTAAATATCTTTTTGTGGGGCTAAATCCTTCTTCCGATGGGTTGTGATTTAAAAAAAAAAAAAGGGCGACAGAATGGATTTGCCCTGTCTGATAGCTGAGCAGTTTTGTATTAGCTCAGCTTCTGTTTTAAGCTTCCTAGAAAATCTAACCATCTGTTTCTCCAATAGCGGGTTAAAAACATTGGGAAGAATCATAGACCATTACATCAAATGTGCTTATTGTCTTTGAAATGTCGGTGAGCCCCCTTTTCTGCCTTTGATAAGCTGTGAAATTGGAAAGCCAATTACAGTCACATATTTACACAAATCTGAACAGCTTTTTGAAAACTCTATGTAGGAATGAGTGAATGAGAAACAACAGCTTTACACAGAGATTTGGTAGGATGCCTGTGGGTGTGTTAATGAAGTTATTTTTAAAACAGTTGCACTACAAGGTCTGGATATTTATTTTCACCTTGGTCTTACACTGTCTCAACTTTTCACTGCAGGCACTGATTGGTCTTAACTTTCTCAGAAGGTCCATCAGGCGATAGCACAATATGCCAGTCCTGCTGTGTTCTCTCTTCGACTGTCCCTCGCTACTTTTTTATGCAATGAATGCTTAACTGTTGACAGATTACATTCCAAGGCTGGTTAAAACCTAGGCCATTTGGCCAATGAATGGTAATGAATGTGGACTGCTCAGCCCACACAGGTGACATTACACCTCGCACCAGGGGAATGTGCCATCTTCCTTGTTGTACCCTGTAAATCTGATAGATGCTATTAACCTTTTCAGCGAATCCCCATGGATTGCTGCAATGGTGAATCTCAGTAGTAATTGCTGAGACAAAAATGCCCCAGCATGCCTATATTCTCTGTAAGGATCTACGAAATTGGCAAGTTGGTTACTCAAGTGCCTTTTCCCCAACTGCTCTCTTGATTTACTTTCAGCTGTCAGTCTGCACACAGGCTGTGCAGTGCTTTGGAATCTTTCAAACAAGCACAAGTAGCAGATCTTGCAACGTACTTAGAGCAATTCAACCCTCTTCTTTTTTCCTGAATAGGATTTTGCTACAAAGGAGAACAGTATATATCTCGACCAGAGGATCTACTAACGTAGCTGAGTTCATTGAGGAGAAGCCTTTTCATCCTTACCTTTATCATTTGAAACACTTTCCATCTGGGCTTTGATTGTGGTTGTCATATTTGTTACCTAGTCTAGTCCCTGCAGCCTGTCTAGAAGCATTTGTAAACTGGATTATTCAATAAAAGAAATGCTTGTCAGGCATCATTGTCCTTCAGCAGTTTGAGATGCTTCCTCTAAAAAATGGCTTTCACACTACCACTGTCTCTTCTTGAAACATGCATGCATGTATGCATGCACTCACACATGCACAGGAATAGAATCAAAATGATCACTGACTCTCTGTCAGCCCGTATTTATTATGGGACATATGGTAGAGCTTAAAAAGACCAGCTTCTCTCCCTAGTATTTTTATTATTAAAGTATATATTACATCTACACTACTTCATAGATTCAAACAAGGAAAGGCAATGCATTGAGAGGCACTCAACGTACCCTGGAAAGAAGACTGATGTCCTGGGTACTGGAAAGTGTTGTGCTGACAGGCATAAACACGTGCACTTGATAAATGCTGATTATAATGGATACTTAATAAATAACCACTGGCAGAGTTTTGGGGCAAATCACTGAAACCCTCTGGGCCTGTCCTACTTATAGTATGAGGGATTTTGCCTAGATATTCTCTAAGATTTCTTTTAGCTCTGACATTTTATGATTCTAAGGGCTAAATCCCCAAACCAGGAGATATGACATAAAGAAATGTTGAAGACTTATAAATTTATCTAAATAGTCACTTATTTTTACCCACATGTATCATTCACAATTAGATTTAGCTGTGCCTAAGAGAAGAGCCCCATACAGAATAGAAATTCATATTTCTATCAAGGTTTGGTAGTCTTCAAAGGGCTTCCAGCTTCAAAGGCTTCTCATTGTTTAAGTTGGCAGTAAGCATTTCAGCTATTACATGGGTATTCTACATAGACGGAAAAACAGGGGTTGGAGACAAAAGGGTGAACTGCCTACATAGTCCAGTCTTTTAAGGAACTTTCCGGGAATCCCCACCCAATGACTTCTGTGTATATCTCATTGGCATGAGTAGCTGTGAGGGATGCTGGGAAATGGAGTATTTTAGATGGATACATTGTAGTCTCGAATAAACCCAGGTTCTATCACAAGGAAGAAGAGAGGAATCAATTCTGAGTAGGCAACTAGTAGTAGCTATCATGTAATCTCTTTCTTTAATTTCAAATATTTTTGTACCATGCTCTTTGGTCCTAGACAAGAGTTCCCCCAATGTATAGAAATAACTTATTTTCATTTTGTAACCATGGCTATGATGGTGAATGGTCAAGCCCCATCTAATTCGACACCTACTCCTTGAAAATGAAGTAGGAGACCCCCTTCCATCTAGTTTATCATGGTGCGAATTTAAAAGTTCACTTAATTTTTTTTTAAAAAACCCCCTTTGTAGATGACATTATGAGTGAAAAGAAAATCATTTTTGATGTGTGATTTTTTTTTACACAAAGTTAATAAGTGAATCATATTTAATCGAAAATCAGGTAAGTTTAAAAAGTCTAGTCTTTCTTTTTAAATCACCTATATTTACAAAAAAAAATCCATTAAGTAGATTTTATCATAACATCATCGAACTTAAAAATAATCAGAGGCATTATTTTACTATCTGCAATGTTTACTTGGATGAAAAAACTTGTTAATGAGCCTTCATTTTTATCACAAAAAGATACTTATTGTTTATGTATGCAATAAAAAATATTGAAAGTCACCTGTCACAAATCAGTTAATTTTTGTTTCCAAAAATTTAGCCAATGTCATATTCTCCTCCAAAGTACTATTTTAAAGTGTGAGCAGGCCATGCAGAGAACAGCTTGACAGTCTACAAGTTTTGAATTAATTTTACTTCTTGGTGGTTGACTTTTCAAGGGTTCCTACTGATTGTTTCTCCATTTGTCATTGTTGGGTATGTAGCAAAATACAGAGAAGAGTAAATGTAAATGGCCTCACCCAGTGGAATTATTTTATGGAGGATGGACCTCCTGGGGACTCAGGTTTCTGAGGGTTATATTAATAAAATGGGATGGCATGGGAGTAGATTCTAAAGTGATCTTTTGTACTGGCCCAGGGTGCCAGATAAATCAGCTTTCTCCAGGCTTTAGGAAAACAAAAAGCACAAAAAGCTTTTTGCCATGAATGAAAAACTACCTTTAGAGTCCTTACGTATTCCGAATGAGCTGATACAGAATATCACTTAAGCATTTTGGTTGCAAACAACAGAAGGCAAATCTGGCTAACTTAAGCAAAAGTGAATTTATTGGAAGGATATCAGGTAGCTAACAGAATTCAAAGCAGGACTGGAGGACCAGGCTCCCAACACAGACAAATCTAAGATAGGTGAAGAGGTGAGGGCTGCAGGAACCATGCACCAGTCTCATGTGCCGCCTTCATTGAATGAATGAACTTCAGTTGTTTTTCTACATTTGCTGCCATGTAAAGGTAACGTCTAGGGACAGAGAATCTGCTTGGCCTAGTTAAGGGGCATGCCCACTTCTTGGCCAAAGGAGGACTGGGCCGTGCACTTTGATTAACAGCAACATTAGTGCTACACGGAGGGAGTTGAGGTAATTCCCCTGAAGGGTACCGCTTTCGTCTGAAATAGGATGAATGAAGGTTGCGATTTTCTTAAAAAGGCAAATAGCCACTATAACCATGCTTCTTAGACTTTAATGTGCATATGAATTTTCTGTATTTCTCATTAAACTTTTCACTCAGTAGGTCTGGGCTGGGGCCCAAGATTCTACATGGCTGGTGAGGACCCAGGTGGTGTGGCTGATTGCCCTGTGAATAACTGTTTGAGTAGTTGGGCTTTATGATCAGTGAACACCAAAAAGACAATTCGTTTTACATTTCTTAATCCGTACCTATTTTCTTTTAGTTTTAATTGAGGTATAATTGTATATATTAAAATAAGTAGAACCTAAGTCTGGAGATTAACGTGTATATACATACCAAGCTTCGCTCCCTCACCGTAAGTTTCCTCCTGTCTCTTTTTTGTCCCCCTCCCCCACAAGAAGGAACCACTGTTCTGATTTCTATTCCCATTGACTAGTTTTGCCTGTTCTTGAACTTCATACAAATGAATCATATCGTATGTACTCTTTTGTGTGCAGCTTGTTTTGCTCAAAATAGTATTTGTGAGATTCACCCATGTATTCGTATCTGTGATTTGTCCCTTTGTATTGTTGAGTAGTATTTCATCCTATGAATATGCTGCAATGTTTATTACTTCTTCTTTTGGTGGATATTTGGGTCATATTCAGTTTTTTATGAATAAAGCTGCTGTGAACATTCTCGGACAAGTCTTTTTATGAACATGTACTTTTCATTTCTTCCAGGTGAGTACTCAGAAATGAAATAGTTGGGTCATAAAACATGAGTGTTTAGCTTTGTAAGAGACTGGAAAATAGTTCTCCACAGTGGTTGGACCAGTTACACTTCCATCAGAAGTATGTGAGAGAATTCTAGTTGTTCTGCATTTGGTGTTGATGGTGTTTTTAATTTTAGCTATTCTAGTGTAGTGATAACTCCTTGTGGTTTTAATGTGTATTTCTTTGCTGTCAATCCGTGTTAGCATATCTGCACAAACATATTTTCTTTTAATCTTTTACTTAATCTCATTTCTACCATTAAAATACAGCCTGCCTTTGAATCTAAGAAACATTTTGTTTACAACTGGCCACACGATGGAATTTGAGCTTGATTCTCATGCTTAACTTCCACAATCATTCCTAACTGAGATTTTTGGTTCTGAGTATCTGAATATGGGCTGGTGGACATGGTAACAATATTTTCTCATGATATAATGTACAGTTCTTTCTCTGATGGTATTTAAATTTGCCATCCCAGGCTCTTGTACTCAAATATATTGATAGTGTCCCATGTGTGTTCTCTGACACTTGGGTGTAATTGTGGTGAACTTTGAATTCCCATCTTAAGGTCAGTTATTAACTATTGATGGATTCTCCTTTTCTCCACTTAATGCTAAAGTATTCATACTAACCAAGACAGATGGGAACGACTAAGGAGTTTTTCAATGCCATTGCTGTGTAAGCTGTCTTTTGCTTCCCTCAAGTGAGAAACTCAAAGCACTTTTGTAGAGAAGATCATTTATTCAAGGTAAAGGAAAAAAAAAAAAAAAGAAAAGAAAGAAAGCACCCATATCCATTCTCAACCTCCCCGCCCTACCCCCCAGTTTTCAAAGCCCCATATACTTTTTCTGGAACAGAGTTTTCTTGTCATTAAAAATTAGAAAATGGCATCTTTGACAACAATCTTGACTGACCCACTTTGCAGCCAAATGGGATCCTGGTGTACAACGATGGCCAGGACTTCAACACCCTGGACAAGTCACCCTGACAAACAACGGCACCGTTTTTGGATTTCCCAGGAGGCGGAAGAGTGCCCTTTGAGATTTATAAACACATCCATAATAAACGGGAGGCTGAAGTTTAAACTGTTATGGAGCATCCTGTGCTGTGCTGCCGAGGTCTCCTGTGATTTAGAGAGGTGACATTTACTGTGTGCAGACCTATTATTCAGAGTGACTGTTTGTATATAGACAATATTTTAAAATGGCTTGCTGTAGATGAAAAATTCTTATTAAGTCAGAAAAACAGTTTAAGTAGGTAACACTCTCTCAGTTTAGTCCGCTATAAGTCTTACTGTCTTGCCACATGGAAAGTACTTGGGGTGGGAGGGAGTGACAGTTCACAGGTGCCGGCTAAAATACTACCTCCAGAGCAAACATAACGCAAGGCTTCAGCTGGAACCAAGAAACTTGCTGCACATCTGAAGTTAAACTTGGAGGCATTTCCTCAGATTTCATCCCCTCGATGTTTTCCATCCGTGCTGATGCAATACTGTGGCCCAACCAATAGTGTGTGGTAGGAAGAACACAGAGTCTAGAAACATGGGAAGTAAGTTTTTCTACGAACTAGCAGTGTGTTCTCATAGATGTTCATGAATCCCCATGAACCTCAGTTTCCCTAATCTGCAAAATTTAAGAATTGGTTTAGGTGAAGTCTAAAATCTCTGCAAGACTTGCCTCTTTTGTGTTCTTTGCTCTTAGGGAGGCGTGCTTGTCAGCCCCTAATGGCTGTATAGTACTTTACCGCCCACCAAGAACATTCTTAGATCATCACTTTTTCTCTTTTAAATTCCATGGTAGTCCTGAGAAGGAGGTAGAACAATTATTTCACCATTTCTTCAAGTGAGAAAACTGAGGCTCAAAAAGGTTAGAGCCCATGTCCAAGATCACGTGGCTGAAAGAAGCCTCAACCCTACAGTTTTCCTCTTAGTCTAAGGCTCTGTGTCATCACGTTTCTTATACCTCTGCCAGCCATAGGAGTTCAGGACACGGTCACATACAGTTCACCGGGAGCAGATAATTGCTACAATAGAGATATGTATGAACAGAGGGCAGTTAGAGAACAGACATAGACCCTGTTCTCGGAGTCTCCCAGGAGAGACAAGAATGTCTCTGCCTAATCAAACTCCACCTATTTTTAAAGTCTAAACT
Organism: Indri indri; assembly: GCA_004363605.1. Classification (NCBI taxonomy): domain Eukaryota; kingdom Metazoa; phylum Chordata; class Mammalia; order Primates; family Indriidae; genus Indri; species Indri indri. The sequence goes on from RJWJ010013195.1 coordinate 28,382, forward strand.
CAATTTTTTTCCTCCCGTATGAAGCTTTCTGTGCCCCACCATCATTCCAGCCTCTAGGGAGCCTCTCTTTTGCTGATCGAACTCTATTTCAAGATGGGTGCAATAGACATGCTCTTTCCTTCTCCCTTTTGCTTTAGAGTGTGTGTCTTATTTCTTCCGATTTGTTAGTTAGCCATGTGAGCAAGGCATGTGAATTCTATTAGTAGTTACACCTATGCATTTATGGTGAGAAATCAGTTAATAATGTTATCCACTAATCAACTGAGGCACCTACATCACCTTGGGTGAGGGTAGTACCAAGACAGAACGTTACTCTGCTCTTCTCACAACATTAACCTAATTATTAATAGAAGCTGTGGCATCACAGCCTTATTCAACTAGAAAACCTGCAGCCTTGTTGTTTCCATCACTCTCTCTTCAACTCCAGTCTTTTTCATCATAGTACTTATTACTATAAAAAATTCAACATTGTTTCTCTGTCTCCCACCTAGAATGTAAGCTCCACAAGGGCAGAGTTTTATCAAACCTGTTCGTTGTTGTATCTTTATATCAGGAACAACACACAGTGTAAGTGCTCAATAAATGCCTATGGAGTGAATGAAATGCAACAGTGCATTTCAGGCTTTGTGACCACAGCATGCGACCTCCAATTTGTACCTCCATCCTTATTCTGTAAATTTTGGATATCAAGCAAGCACTTCCTATTCTGGAAATTCAAGCAATAATGAGCTATTGTATTTGCCCTTTAGAGTTTTTTATTTAATTACTAAAGAAAGAGTAATCTTTGGTGTATCACTATGCACATCCATGATCATTATTTTGGTGAGGAATATAAATGATACATTTTGTCTTTGATAAATCTTCTGTTCCTCCTTACACAATCCACTCACAGGTATGTGCTAAAAAGTCACTCCCTTCAAAATGATAGAATTTTCTCCGTTAGTGATCAAATTGCACACAGTTATGTTGAAATTAACATTGAAACCTAATATTGGCTGATTAGTAATAAAAGCATACCATAGAGCATGAGCAATATGGTCAAATGTGCCAGGCTTGAATCTGTGCTTCTGCTGAGTAGTTCTGTAAATTTGGAAAAGAGATTCTGTCTCTCCAAATCTCAGTTTCTTCATATACAAAATGGGTATAATAATAGTATCTATATCATGGGTTGTTGTGAAGATTCACTGAGATAATTCTCTTATTTACTGACACACAGAAAGAACTCAGTAAATGTTAGACATTACTATTACTACACAGAGTTAGAAAAGTATTGCACACAATTTAAATGCAAATAGTAATTATGCTATAGTGCTCTGCATTTTTATTTTATTTTCCTAGGATGCCTGATTGCTAGTGCTAATTTAGCAGTAACGACGTTCAAAACATATGTTTGTTCTTCTAAGAATTCACAATAGACGGACAAGATCATTTGTTGATTTGGGTCTGTTTGGATCATTGTAAGAGGTGCCCCATATGTAGAAAGTACCATGAATTTCTACAGCTGATTAAAAATATAATTTTCTGAAGAGTCATGGTAAATCTCTTTTCCATAGACACCTTTTAATAAAAAACATAAATTATAAACCTACTCTTATGCAAACAATATTGGCACAACAAGAAAATGATTAAGATGCAGACAGGGTAGGTCAAAAAGACTATAAAAGGATTAATGAATGTTGTTTGATGTACATTAAAACAGTTGGTCAAAGTTTAGGTAGCATTTTAATTTTGGTATCCACATACTTATGACCTATTCAAATCTTACCAAAAGCAAACAATTTTTTTTTGAAAGTAGGAGCCCAATAGAAACCACTTGAGCATGTAAAATCAGTCTACTGCCACTATTTTATAAAAAGTGTTTCAAAATTTTTTAAAAAGGGCAGCTCCGACTGTTTTTAATTTATGAAATAAAGTAATAGCTATTTTCTTTCATTTTTAACATGATGTTTCTCAGATGTGGAACACCTTTAGTGATGCTTTTATTTCTTTCTTTGGCTACCCCATGCTACGTCTCATTTCTTAACTCACTATGGTCTTGTGAGCAGCAATTTTTATTGCAAAGTTGCAAAAATACTAAAAGAGGATTTCATTTGATCAAACTTCCTGAATGTATGTTTGGGTATTTTGAACTCATTTTAAACTCAAGTGCAACAGCCCAGTTTGGCAGCAACATGATGAGATCTCATCTCCACTTGACGTGAAACAACACTCTTGTAAATTGCATTTCCTGAGGCCTCCCTAGGCCATGGGAACAAACGGAGTTATCTTAAATGAAGACATGAACAAGCTACACTTCACCCTGTGTCTTGCCACCATTTTTATGAAGCACATCTTCCGCGGTGCGCTCTATCTCAAAATTCTGGGAAACCCTAAAGGGTGTCTCATATCTACTCTCATGCAAATACGGTCAGTTATTACTGGTCACTACTTGTGCTTCCTTTGTGTGCCACTCAATTTGTCATCAGACAATGCTACCGATTCTACCTCTTTCTCTGTCAGGGACCCAAATCTGAGTCTGTAGGACAGGATGGTGAGCATATTTAGAGAATATACCATGCTTAGAATCGTTCCTCCCTTCTGATGATCAAAACTTAACTGGGTGGCTTGCCTGGCCTAAATTGACTTCCAGGAGGCTCCTCAGTTCCTTTATGCTCTTAAATTTTAAACCTGCTTTGTCCATTCTCCAGAAATATATAGTCATTACTGACCTCCCATGTAAGATTATGATGGGATTATTGCTGTACCTGGAATTATGTACTTTTTATGGTTTCATTAATATCTCATACTCAGCTATTAATATAATAAAATTTAACATCTAGTAATTGTATTAGTCAGCTAATTCCACAAAGACGCTGTGTAACAAACCATCCTAAACTCAGTGGATTAAAAGAATACTCATTTATTTTCACTTATGCATCTGCTGTTGGCCTGGCAGCAGAGGTTGAGGTGTTTTGTTGGCTGAGCCAGTCTGTACTTAGCTGGGCATGGCTCCAAATTATAAATTGGATTCAAATCTTGCCCATATGTTTCCCATCCTCCAAGGATCAGCAAACTAGCCAAGGCATTATCTTCTCGTGATAATGAGAAGCTCAAGAGAGAAGTGAACTGTGCAAGCACATTTCAAGCCTCGGCTTGTATTATGTTTGTTAATATCCCATAGGCAAGACATGTAGTCAAGCCTAAAGTCACTGGGTGGAGAAAGGTAATCTGACTCCAGGGGGAAGAACTATGCAGTCACATGGCAGATGATGTGGATTTGGGGGTAGTAAAGAACTGAGAACCACAATGAAATCTACCATAGCTATGAAGGACCTCGGTTATAACATCCATTTAATGATGTATTTTTATTTTTAGCATTTATACGGTACAGAGTGTACTAGAGAACAATTTTGGTTTATCTAAATTTAGTAACCATTCACTGACTATCTACCCGCATATAAGGCACTGAGCTAAAGATAAAGGTATATATTGTATATAAAGTACCTAGGGTCTGAGAGTTTAATGGTAGGGATTGGGTGGGATTCACTCTCAGTGCTGAGTGGGTCAAGGCTTGGTGTGATTGCCCAATGTGCCCATGAGGATGGCACTAGCCAGAGGTCTTCTTATTTTTCTTTAACCTTTGTTGCTTTATTTTATTATTATGAAAGCAATACTTATTCATTTTAGAAAATCATAAAGTGTATCTATGCATAAAGAAGAAATAAAATATAACCATACTTCTACCACCTATAAATAACCATTCCTCGCTCTAATGAAATAGAAAGAAAGATGGGTAGAGATCATGTAGATAAGTAGATAGATAGCAGACTGACCAATTTATCATAGAGAAGTGCTCGCAATCTTTTACTTAATATAGCATGAATATATTCAACGTCAGTAAATATCCATCTCTATATGTATCACTAATGCTCTAATATTCTGTCATATTAATACAGCAAGTTTTATTTTGCTAATTTATTGATAAACAGCTAAATCTCAAATTTTTGCTATTATATTAACAATGTTGTTTTATATATGTTATACATCTCTGAATACTTGAGATATCACAAAGCAAAAGGACAGTAAAAGAATTATCAGTGGTGTTCTTTATCAGGGAAGGGCTGATTTTTCAAGAGATTGTAAAGCGAAAACCCAAAGGCTAGTAGTTAGGTTCCAAACTGGGAGAAATAATGTAAAATGAACAGGGATCTGATTATGTGCCAAGCAAGGGAAATAAAGGGACTTTTCAATTAGATGGCCAAGACAAACTTCCAGAGGCGAGGTGAAGACCATAGGCTCCAAAATTCAAAATGCAAAAGAAAAATGTATGAGCCAGGGGAGAAAACATTTTAGGATTGGTCATTAAGATATGTGAGACAGGGAAAGCTCAGAGACAAATGCTACCAGACAGAGGACCAATTCTGCACAAAGCAACATGAATATGTGCACCCAATCATGCCTGCTAAAAGCTTTAAGCATAACACCAACTGCTGGTGTGGAAAGACTTCCAGTCATCAAATCGTGCAAATGTGAGTGGGTTTACAAGTAAAAAGCATGATGGGAAAGGCTTGTAGGGCAAGTCTACAGTTGTACTGAAACAACTTGCTGTTTCAATTAATAGGAAAACAAAATCAAACTGGGTTTCTACATTTTACAACTTTGCAAAAATACAAGTTAATAATCAGTTCACAATCCACATGTACTAGCCTGACTTTCTAAGGCGGTGAAAGGAGTAAGTCAGTGTCTTACCACAGTTGTAAGAGCAGTGAGAGTGTGCCTGTTTGTAAGGCTGGTTTGTAGTGGTCTGGATGTGGCTGGGAAAATAGTCTAAAGCAAATTCTGGCACATAAAGTATAATCTTCCCTTCCTGTGAAGAATAATGCTTTTATTCGAATGCTAGGACAAGAGCCTTAGCTCTCTTCCCTCACAGGGAAACACCTAAAATTAGGGCACCCTTCTAAACTGAGAATGTAAAAATGTGCTAATTTGTATAGTAGCAAAGACCAAGGAACTCTTTTCTAAAATTTGACTTTGAAGGCTCAGAATTTAAATTTGCAGGAATTTTGACTATCAAAAGCTACTAGCACAATTAATTCTATTTGTATAGCATTTTTATTGATATTCATATTAACTCAATGAGGTATAGAGGGCAGGTGGTAAAACACTACTATGATGCATCAGAATCATAGAGAGGAAGTCCTTGAGGTCACACATAGAACACATGGTGGTGACAGGCTATAGTTACCATGTCCTGGTTATCGATGTGGGGTCTTTTTCTCCCAACCCATAAACAACCTCAAATGTGCTGCTTAGAGAATTTGACATTGTGAATAATTCAAATTTCCACTTAAATTCCCAAATGAGGTGGTTTTGTTCCTTATTGCAGAAAATCTTTTTTAAATTATCAGTTTCTAAATGCCCACTTTCTTGCTCTAGATGTCAAGTCTAATGAATGTACTGGAATCTTTGATGATGAAACGGATGGAACAAAAGATCAATTCTCATCCTCCCAAGTTGTGATTGTAGATGGTATGGGAAACTGAGCCGGAAAACACATTGAGGCCAGTAGCTTCCATTCTAAGCTTTGCGAAAGAGGGTTTGTTCTATTCACTTTTCTATCCTGGGTGCCCCCTAGATGTATAGCATGGAGTACATACTCAATGAATTTTGGTTGAATGAATAAATGAATACTGTGTATGTGATCTCCAAAGTGTGTTTTCTTCTTATTGAGTTCTTTCTCCAGAATGTCAACTATGAAGTAAAATAAAGGAAAAAAGAAGAAGGAAGGAAGGAAGGAAAGAAAGAAACAGGGAAGATCAAAAGGGAAGGAAGAAGGAAGAAAGGACATAGGACGGAAAGAAGGAATAAGGAAGTAAGGAAAAGGTAAGAAGGAGAAGAAAGGAAGGAAGAAATTAAAAAGAAATTCTGGATTTTCAAGTGTTGGTTTTACTTAGAAAAAGCTCTAAATTCATTGAATCAATATTTTTATCCATTAAGATTTAGAACAATCAACTTTCTTGTCCCTGTTTTTATGTCTGTCTCCTTCCCACTCTCTGAGACCAGGACAAGGGATTCTCACTTTGTCACTCCTGGGTCCTTCCACAACTTTCAGGCCTGGACAGGTGGGGTGGGGAGAGGCGGAGCACCTGTCACGTGACCGCGGAGCCATAACAAGCCTCTCTCTCCAAGGAGGCTCACCTCCTGCTCCTCCAGGCTCCCAGGATAACCTATCTATTGACGGCTGTGGACAGACTTCCAGGATGAATTCTTTGTGTGCTCTTTGCTGACCATCTAAGTGGTTTTCTGACTAGTTTGGCATGTTGCTAGTTAAAATTCATTCTTTTAAAGCCGAGTATCCACTTAGCTCCTCTCCTCTGAACTTTTGTCATTCATTATTAACAATGAAAGCCAAAGTGCATGAAACAAGTTCAGCCCTATCTGTTTCTGGCATGAAAGTGATGTCTTGGCATATTAGTGGGACACGGCTCTATCTTACATAAAATGATGCCTGGGCCCACAACAAAGGCGCCGTCTCTCAGCGCCTAATAGGATCACCTACTTCAAATGTGAAACTTCCTTCTTTGAAATATTTGAGATTTCATAAACCTATGAAGATTCTCAAACTCAAACAAAACCTTCGAGGCTTCGCTCAAGCTCCGACTCTAAAGAGCTTTCTGTTCCATAAACCGGTTATTGGATCTGGGTCCCAAGCCCAGGCAGATGGGGGAAGTGTGGGGGCGTCAGGGGAGGAAGAGCTCGCTTTCCACTTTCTCTTTTTGATACAAAAATAAAAGTCATCTGGCTTTGACTGCAGAACATGAATCACAGTAAGTATTTTAAAAGCACTATTTTTTTTGTAAGACCTAATTTCAGACCGATTAACACTTTAATATGAAACAGAAGCACATCATTTCATTAGGAGACAAAATAAGGCCTCTCAGCTACCATATGTTGTCTCTTCTTTTGCAAAAAAAAAAAAAAAAAAAATCTTTTGAAACCTCAGATTGTAGATTGAGCTACAAGAGGGAATGTAAAAGTGGCGTTATCTCCCCCACCAGGTGAGCAGACATTGCATTAAGGAGCCACACGATCATTGGGTTTTTTTCTTTTTTCTTTTTCTTTTGGGCAATTTTCATATTCACTCTATTCAGTAACAGAAGACCTGGCTACTGCCCTAGAAAGCTAACAGAGATATATTCTTTTGTGAAAATAGAAATCAAAAGAATCTTTCTTAGTATGTTCTTCCTAAGAATGTCTAGGCTGACACAAAGAGCAAAGAGACACTTTGTACCACTGATTTCACAGATTACTTATTTATTAAATAGATGAAACAAAATTATAGCTGTCCCTTTTCAATATTTAAATTTTTTTAATGATAATGCCTTTAAAATGCACAGAACATGAATGCAGGAGCTGGTGTGATAGGAGAGAGCCTTATTGCACATAATTAACAGACACATAATGTCTGGTAACTAGTAATTTCCTTCTAGCTGAGTAAGGAAATAATTTAATCATGTTGATCAAATGAATCCCAGGAGCCCAGTGTAACATTATGCCTAAAAAAAAAAAAAAAAAAATCTGCACTAACTGATAAAAGACTACTTGGTTAAAAAAATAACATGGTTTCCAACCTTGTTTAGGTATCCTTAATAGTATTTAAAATGCAGGCCTGATTTTAGTAATTGGCTTAGTCTGACATTTCGGGAAGGTTATTTCCCAACACTGGCAGAGGCTACAAATATTGGCAAGGTCCAGTTTTCTAGAACCGACTAAAATATAAGTGTTGCAAAATGTATATTTCCCTCACCAATGAAAGCTGTCCACCCCTCGGGTAGGGTGTGTGAGGAGTGGGGTATACGGTGGTGGGGGTGGTAGTTAGACCACACATCTATTTTCTTTTTAAAGAATCTCTTTCCTAGAATAGCATCCTGTATTCAACAACTAAATATAAATCCCCATTGCTCAGCTGTAAATTCCAACTTATTATTCAAAACAGGCCAGGAGGAGGCTTTATTCCATATCATTCCTCCAAAAACAAATGTCTCTTCAGTCGAGTATATCCTAGTTGCTATAGTCTGGTGTTTTCTTTTGAAAATCTTTTGTGGTCTTTTCCATTGTTCTTCTGAACTACTTAGAAAAGACAGTGAGCCACCTTCATGGTATCTGAAGTCGGCTCTCTGTAATGAGGTGATATAATTTAACACTTACCGTAATACATTTTATCCATCTATTGTTTGCTAAATAATTCCTGCAATAACACTTTTATTCTTTCCATAATTCTTCAGGGCAATGCCGGAGGAATAATATTTTTACTGCAGTGATTGATGCCAGGTCCTGGTGCTATATAGCCCCCGTGAACAAAGGTTATTGATAAGCATCAGGAAGATTGGACGGTGTGGAGGGGGCGGGGAAGGCATTGAGAGGCCCTGGCTGCATGGAAAAGAACATCAGGGATCAGAGGGTTAATACCATTTTATGAGGTTGTAAAAATCTACCCCAAGATTCTTGTGTTAGCAATATTCTTTGTGTAAGATGTATGTTATTAAAACAAGTAGCAGCATCTGAATTAAAGTGACAGTATGATGGATGACTACTGAAGGGGAATCGGAGCTGTTTGCAGCATTTTGGGCTAGATGTGGGAATTCTGCCTCAGAGGCAAGGAGCTTGGCAGACACATTGATTCCAGGCTGACGCATGTTCATAAATATGCCCCCAGAGAGGTGTGGCCTAGCAGAATTTACAAAATTATGTTCATGAATTATTTAACATTTATTTATGGATGCTATATTTAAACAGTATTTGCCAAGGCGAATGGACCATAGCTTACAGAGTAATCTTTAGATAATGCAAATTCTGCACAAGGCAGAGGTGGCGGGTGGCTTGCCCAGTGATGCTAAGCCTATCGAAACTAGATTAGAGGAGATGAGTCCACAAGGAGAGAGCTGCCCCTTTGGACCTGAGGTGCTTCCCTGAGGTTGCTGAGGTCCAGAACAAGAGGAAAGATCAAGGTGGACTTTCCTTCTTTGAGAATTTGGTTACATCAGACAGAAGATTGTGTCAGTGCTGATTCAAATTTTAACACCATAATGAGTTTTTCTATTTACAGCAGTCTTTTAAAAATTGCAGAATGAATGCAATGCAGTTAAAGGTCGAAGGAAGAAAGGAAAAGATTAAGAAATTGCTAAAACTTAGATATCTCTCTAATCATGTTGAGGGTCACATTCAAATGTATGAAGTTAAAGTGACGATTTATAAATTGATTAATTTGGTGTCATGTAATTTGTCATGGTGGATATGGCACAGACACTAGTGTTTCCCAAATATTCTATTTTCTCCTGCCATTTGCCATCTACTTTGCAGTTGGCTGAGGCCTTGTGGTTAGTTCTTGCCAATGAAATGTGAGTGGGAGAGGCATGTGTTACTTTCATAGCTGAGGCATGCAGCTTCTCTGTTGTCGCTTTTCTCCTGTGATGGTAAATGAAGAGGCCACACATCAGCTACAAGATGGTGGGGCCTCCAACAGCCCATCCCTATGACCCTTTAGAGCTGAGCCCCCACCAATCTGTCTGGCATGAGCAGCATGACTGAAAAATTATGCTTGGGTTGGGTTAGGCCATTGATATTTGGGGGTTGCTTGTTGCTACGGCATAGCAAAGACTATCTTGACAATGCAGTAAGCCAGTGCTACTCAAACCACCTTTCTGAGATGAATAAGATGCTCGTGCTGGAATGTAAATCAGCACACTACTCACTTTGCGAAAGTCTTACTGTGAAAAAGCAGTCAGCTGAACTGAACGGTGCACTTGGTGACACAGTTGATTTATTTTCTGACACAAGCTCCTTAAGTAACCACACCTGACAAGGAACAATTCATGGGTACACTATGAGAAGCATTGCAGTAGACAGTGGCATATTTTCTCAAGTAGCTCTAGGTTCGTATTTTATTGTTTTGCATGGATGACTGACACATTTTAATGCTTCTTTTGCCCTTTGGTAGGCCCAACCCTTTCCATTAAGAATGGGGGAGACCCACACAGTGGGAAAAAAAGTACAGTTGAAACGGACAAGGTAATTTTTTTCAGAAGACAGGCTTTATGATTTTGCTTTTCTGCTAATTTGAAATCTACACCCCACCCACCAAGAAACGGAGCTAATTTTGTCTGTTTCAATTCCTCTTTAAGAATTTTCCTCTTTGAGTATTGCTGCAAATGTAATAATAAGCTGACCAATGGCATTATCAGGGCATTCCAGGTTACTCAAAAGCCAGGATACTAGCAATATCAAGAAAAAAATCAAGCAAAGAATCTGATTTTATCAGTTCCAGAAAAAACTCAGGGACAATAAAAAGAGGTGCGGTCATAGAATTGAGTTCTACTTTCTTAAAAGGGGAAAGAAAAAAGTACAAAAAAAAAAAAAAAAACAAAACACCTTTATACACACACACACACACACACACACGACTGTGCATAAGTTTAAACTCACCAGCCAATACAAAATTAAACTGATAACTTACAGTTTTGTGCTTTAAAAACCATTGAAGTAGTAGAAATGTTTCTCTTTCTCATTGACGATAGTCATGTTGTAAAGGTACAGCTACAACCACAGTGTCACTGGTCTCCTTTTGCCACCCTCGGAGCAAACATAAAAATTAAGTTTGTGATCAGCAAATTGAGACTACATGGTATATGTGTGGATTCTAAATGTGATGTCTTATTCTTAATTGTTGTCTGATTGTAAAATCCCTAGGGATTTTATATGAGCAAGCACCTGTGCGCACACATACACACACAGATATGCACATACACCTCCGTCTCAATACTTAAGATAGTTACTAGTGCATGTTAAGAATTTAGTCAATTGTTGATAAATTAATAAGTGAATATATCTCTAAATCTGTTTGCATTACCCAGAAGGCAACTACTAGAAGCACAAAACTAAAAGAGAGGTAACCGTGGCACTTCCCAAGAATGGTACCAATATCTTCAGCTATTAATTCTTTATCATTAACTAGAGCTTTGAATAAAAAAGGTATATGAAAGCACCATAGAACTCTATGGTTTGGCGTAGAGTGTTGAAGTTTAATAAACTGCCTTTATAAAACCTTTCAGGATTTTCCAAAGGTGTCGCAAGCAGTGCTGGAAAATTAGGGGTAGCAAGTGTACAGACATCTAGGGAAACACATTGCTCTTCCCTTAGCTCTCGTCCTTTAGGAAGCAGAGCCTGAGACAAGGATTAAAGAGCTATTCCTTTATTTGAGAGGCAGAAGCTCATGGTCAGGGAGGAAAAAAAGAAACCAAGCAAGGATAGACGCAAAGCAACGCAATGCTGCGAGCAACTGAGCTGGCGTCGGCAGGGCGCTCAGCCAGCAGGGGGAAGAAATGAAAGGGAAGTTGCCTTCCTCACTTCCTCCTGCCGCCTTTTTTTATTGGTCCAAGTTTAGCCAGTGGAGCACTGACTCCCCACACTTCCGGGTCTCATTCTTCAGCCCCTTGGCAGTCGCACGGCCAGCCAGGCCCCACGCCTCTCACTGCGGTGCTTCATCCGAGCTGTGAAGCGGGGAGCTGCCTCGGCGCGGAGCGGGCGTGGCACGAGGGGCGAAAGGCCACGCTGTCCGGGGACTTCAACTCAGACCACAGCCGGCGGGCGAGTCTGGCAAAGTCATCAAGAGCACTGTTGGGCCAAGAGGAACCTTTGTGTAGAAACAGGCTGTTAAATCCGAGAAAGCACACAGGATTTGTGTTCGGCACGGTTCTCCAAGGTTTTAAACACAGGTAAGAATTTTTGCCAATGATGTTTTCCACAATGACCTCCAGCTTCTCTCCTGCTCTTTTTCCTCTACCCTTTTCTACCCCATCTGTCCCTCCCCCGGGCTCAGTGTTCACTCATTTGCCCACATTTACCGCTGCATCCTGCCCTTTGTGGAGTCTGATACTCAAAGGTAAGCATGCTCTGCAGCTCACGATCCGTTATTGGAGGAACGCTCTTCACTGGCACTGAGAACAAATGCCATGTTTTTCTCTAAAGCCC
>RJWJ010013196.1:0-40372 GCA_004363605.1 Indri indri
TGATTCTTGGGCCATAACCTGTGAGATGCAGCCTAGGTACTACCTGTGGTTTTTCAAGCCACGTAAAGTGAGAAACACTACTTACTCATTAGACTGAAACAGCCCAGGGCGGGTATCCAGCTAAAAGAGGAAGTCAGAACCCACCTGGACAAACTTTATGGCTCTAACTATAAATACACAATCCTAGAGGTTTTGCAAGAAATGCAGCAACTAGAACCTACCAGTGGAACAAATGCCATAATTGCATCCTTCTCAACAGCAGTGCTGAGTCTTAGAAAAGCAGTGCCTTCCAAATTGGGAGGGAAAATGCTTCAAACGCAGCCAAACTGTCAATCCAGTATCCAAATAGCTTCAGATATGTAAGTGTTGCATGGGAATACTTACTCATTGGGGAGCAAGGGTGTCATGCTTAGTGAATAAAATTAAAGTTAGTACGTATATGCTGGACAGACTGTTCGGATTAGTCGTTTTAATTTCTCTCTCCTTCCTCCTCTCTCTCTCTCTCTCTCTCTCACTCTCCTTCTATGTCTATTTCTCCTTTGTGTTTGAAAATGAAGAGTTAAGGTCTTGGTGAGGACTATAGCATGTTTGCAATAGAGCTCCCAGCTTCCATATTGACATTAAACTGAGAAAATTAAATGCAAATAAAGTAAAATACAGGTGGCAGTGTACACGGCCCAGCAAGCTCTACCTGGCTGGGAAAGAATACGGGAGGGATCTGTGCTACAGATGGAGGGTTAGGTCCTCAAGGCTCAACATTTGAGTTGTGCATTGAAGGGTGAGCATGAATCACACAGACAAATATAGACATATTCTTACCAGCTCTCTGCCCCCACTGCTGCCTGGGCAGAAGCAGTCTCCTTTTGCCCTGTGCCCACTGCCTGGGATCAGAGGAAGCTGGTCAGTCTGTTGTTTCTATTACTATCCTTCCCGGGGTGGGGGGCAGTCAGAAAAGAATAGCACATATTCCGGATGTTTCCCTACTGGGTATACTCACTAGGAAAGTAAAATTACCCAAGGATGTACCTGAACAAAATATAAAAAATAAATTAAGGGAATGGAAGAAAAAGGAAGCAAAATGCAATAAAATAAACAATGGGACCAACAGAGGACTCCATAAAAAGTAACACATAGAAATAAGAACAGGAAATCAAATGAGTCCATGAAGAACATCATCAAGGGGAAAGATTCTATGACGACAAATTCTGTGATTAAAAACATAAATATTCTTAATTACAATGTGAAGGTATATGCTTCTTCCATCAACAAGAAAAATGAAAATCAATTTCTCTGAAAAAAACAGAAAGTTATAAAAGAAAGGTGTGAGTGAATCGGCATATTTTAAAGTTGATAAATCAGTAAATAGATCCTTGATGGTAAAAATCCCCCAAAGAACTAAGTCCAGAAAGGGCTGCAAGTGGCAAACTCTGGGGAATAGAACTGAGGGATGAGAAAGGAGATCTTTTTTTATTTTATAAAGCAAGCAAGCATGCATTACTTCTACAATTGAAGGTATTTTAAATGGTAATACAAGCAGGCAGCTGAAACAACCTACCCGTTTTCAGAACTATCAAAATCTAGTTTTTAAAAGCATTTTGAATAACATATTTCCCTTATTTAGTTCTTCATTTTACTTAGGAGTTCATCATTCTACCCTAATTTCTCCTGGGACTTCGCACAAATCATAGGAGATTTGCCCAGGATAATATTTTTGGTAGCACAAAATAACTTTTTAATGTTCACTGAAAGGAAAAAACACTCCCATTTTAGACAGAGGTCCATGCCTCAGTCACTACTTTCCGCTGCCTACGGGTGACCTGGCGCTGGGTATTAACTAGAGGCATTTCCTGTATTGCCTCAGGACATGGGCGTCATGATGTCTGCTCTGTGGTCTTGACCATCTAACCTGGATGGGCGAAAAGGGAATGCGAGAGAGCTGGTCTCGCTGTCCCATCCTTACCATTCAAGAAGAACTGTCCATCATTACTGAGGAAGATTTCTCAGTTCAAATGCATCAAGGGACCTGTGCGTTTGGTCTTTGAACATGCATGAGTAGCTCAGTGGTACCCAGCTTCCCTCTGCTCTCCACAATTCAAGAGTCTATCTCAGAGGTGAGGAGCAGGATTTAGAAAAAAAGATGGGAATAGTTTTTCATTTAAACAATTTCTTGTAACCCTCTATCAGGTGTGGTTCCTGAGTGGACAATGTTATTCCTTGCTTAAAATAAAAAGTCGCGCCACACAGTGAGTATTTCATAAAGCAAATAACTAGGCTTTTAAATGAGAGAGAACAGAGGAGCTTATCATTTTAGAAAGTAAAGCATGGCCAAGTCAGCAACTTTATACTGATCAGAAGAGGAGCACAACGTTGTAAACAACTGCTGTTGTTACTGTCACATTGCTCAGGTGTCTTCAATCTGCTACTATTATATTTTCTTTTCTCCTGTTGCTAGAATCCAGGCTTTAGTCACAGTTGGGTGTGGAATTATTAGGAAAATCACAAAGTGTGAGTGTCTACTAAGGTGGGCAAACCCCAGATCTTAAGGATCCTGTCCAACTTTTCCATAAACATTTCCCCCTTCCTATTCCCAGTTTTCTAAAAAAAAAGACATTGGTCTTTGACCTTTATGCTAAATTAAAACTCCATAGTATCTAAGTTCCAAGCCCAAAACTTATTTGCAAAGGGAAGAAGGAAGGAATGAAGGAAGGGAATAAGAAATATACATATTTATATATTACATATTTCTTTAATACATTATTTATTATATATAATGCATCTTTTTCCTCTGGTAAAATGCCTTTGCTTGGGAACATCTATGTTCAATTTGCTCCCAACATGGACCTGGTTTTAATACTTCCAACCTCACACTTAATGTTCGGGATATTTGCAAATGATTCCACATGCCAATGACAAGCCCCAAGAGAAAGAGAAGGATGCCTGTGTAACGGAAGCCACATCCCTTGACAGACCTTTGAAGCCATTCCTCTGGAGGCTTTCTAGAGAGATGACTGCTTCCTTCTGTCTGTGACCTAGTATCACTAAGTGCACTTGGAATCAACTTGCTTAACTAAACATTACATCCAGATTCTGTTTGTATTTACTATTATCATCTATATTCAATTGGAAATAAGTTTCAAAAACCTTCCCTTAGCAAATGACATTTTATGAAATAATGTTTCCTTCCAACCACAGTGAAAACAACAACAGAAGCTGGAATGTAGCAGAAACTCAAATCACAGAGTATTTAAAATAGACAATTATAATGGATTCTAAAGATCTCTAACTACCATGTATGTAATACTAACAAGGCAATTGGATTGCGGGTGTAAAAGGGGTTAAATATAAGCCGAAGCCGCCAAGCAGCATACCCAATGCAGCGGCAAAGGAAGCGGGATGGAAGGCGTAGTCCTGGAGGACGGGGATTTTCTTAAATGCAGGCACAGTTGAGTGTTCAGTCAGTGTTCACGCTATGATCCAGGGTATGACTAGATATATCCAACCACCAGTGCAGAGACAAAACTCAATAACTACAGTACCAGGACAAAGAAAGTTGCAAAGCTCTGAGAATACACAAATAGAGGAAAAAACCATCCTTCAGAAATAGATATTTTACAGAATTCACCGGAAAATACCGCCTGCCTTAGCAATGACAGATGATGAAAGCCTGTATATGCAGAAATTCTGGATTCTCTCCAAGCAGTAATGAGTCAGGACGCAAGACAGTCCTGGCGGGGATGACGGGCAGGAATGACCCTGGGGACCAGCCATGGCTCCTCAGACCCTGGCCAATGAAAGGGGAGCTACAGACTGCAGCAAATAGAGTTGACTCCATAGACTCGGCAGAGACAGGGTATTTGTTTGTTTGTTTTCATCAATTCTTAATGAGAAGTTAGGAGTTAAAGTTAGAACTCCCCAGGTGATTATTTATAGTCGATGTATTAGTGCAGGGGGCTGCCTCTGCCAAGCTTCTTCTTCTCTACAGGTGCTATTCATTAAATACCTTCCAATATCCAAAAAGCACTTCTACAAAGATTGCTTTTTACTTTTTACTGCCTTCTCATCTGTTTATGAGTCAGGTTGTTTCCCTGTACTGTCATAGGTGTATATTGGTCACTCCTCAAGATCTGAAGCATGTACAGTGTTGCCACATTTAAATCAAGCATTGTTTCTCTTGTCAAACTCCATTAACATCATATAGCAATTATCTGCTATGAATCATTTACCAAATGCTGTCTAGAAATATTAACATAAATTCTTGTGCTTTACTTACCACTATTGTCATTTCCTCTTTGAACAATTTCAGTGACCCCTGTATGTTTTTCTATAATCCTCTCTCTTACCTAACTACTTGACCTTTTGATTTGCTTCCCAGAAATGGTGGATTTTCTGAAGGACAAAGGAGCTGATATTCCGAAGGCCCCTGGCCAGACTACCTGACCTGAGACTCACCATCCCCCACAACCTGCCCCAATGCCAGTAGCCCCTTGTTAATTACACCAGGCACATGGCCCCTCCTTTAAAAGCCCAAGATCTCGAGCAGATGGATTTGAGGTAGCTTCCCTCATTCTCATGACATCCTTTGTATGAAAATATTTCTTTATTCCTTGGCAATCCTCATCTCAACAATTGGATCTTGGTGCGATGAACAATTGGACCTAGGCTGAAACCCCCTTGCAGTTTTGTAACACTATGTTGAATTCTGTTCATAAGTTTATGGTTAATAATAGTTCGGGCTTAATTTTGAAACCCTTTTGTGTATACTATGGAATAAGACAAATAAACTAACATATTAATGTTTCTGGTATCATGGGTTCTCACTGTGGGAAAAGGTAGTCATGAATACCGAATGAGGAAAGGTGATAGAGAATCCTATAGTGTTGGATTTGAACTGGAGTTATATGGATCAGCTCACGAATACACACACACACACACACACACACACACACACACACACACCCTACCATGTACTGAAAAGGTCTAGAAGTAAAGACATAAGTAGCAATGTGCACACCTAACAGCCAGATTCTAGAACTTGGCAAACTTAAGCCTGGAACATCTGAGCCAAAAAAAAGGAAGTGCTCAAAGACCAACGAGGACATATCAAAAGCATGTAGGACCTGGCTTAAAGTTTGCTGGTCAAATTTTTCTTTAAAGAATGCTAAACAGTAAATGAAAAAAATATATTCTTTTTATGCAATGAAAAATGCAATAATTTGGGCAAGAATATAAATGAATCCTTAAGAGACTGCTGAGGAATAGAATATATACATGGTCTCAAAGCAGGATGCCACATTTTATATATTAATTATATAAGAGAAAGGCTCCCTGCAACAGGGAGAGATCAAACATGAACTCACAAGGGAGAGACTTTGCTTCATCAAATATAAAACTAACAAAGATCACAAATGCCATGTGTAAGCTGTCACCGTGTGCCTGCTGATGTCATGTGATGTGAGGCACGCACCATCTAGGACGTAGCCTTGCCATACACGTGTAGCCTGAACGTAATCATGAGGAAAAGCACCGGGAGAAATGCAGATTGTGGGGCATCCCAAAAGACAGCTGGCCAGAAGTCTTCAAAAAATGTCAGTCATGAAAGGCAAAAAGTGGCAGGAAGTAGTTTTAGATCTGAGACTCAAGAGCCATGATGCGGGCTGGCCTGACCAGACAGCCAAACGCAGTGGGTGATCCTCACTTTGACCTGGGGAAGGAGACAAAACTCCCAGGAAAGACATTCAGGGGATGGACGTGAAAATATGCACCAGGGCTGCAAGCTGAATGACATCACCAACGCGATGCGAAATCCCGTGGATGCCGTGGTACAGGCGTGAGGATGCAAGGGAACGACTTTGTAGTTAGGAGAGACGTGCTGAAATATTAGGGGAAAGTGGTACAGTATCTGTGACTTACTTTCAAATAAATCAACCCAAAATGCACACACAGGCTGATGTTTACACTCTCACACAAAGCATGTTTATCTCATGTTTACGTGTGAGTGCGGGAGGTGTGGGGAGTGTGGGTATCTGTGTGCGAGAAAGAAGGCCAATGGCTGAAAATATAAGGCAATGCTGAATTGAGGTAAATTGTGGTGGTGGTTTATAAGTCTTTCAACCTTTCTACAGTTTTACAATTTAAAAAAAAAGCTGGAGAAAAATTGTGCTGGAGAAATGGAGAGAAAGAAAACAACCAGAAGTCTCCGATGATGGAATTAAAGAAATCATCTCTCAGAACCCCAAGCCTCTGGGATACTGGATTTTTCACATTTTATCTCCCTGCACTGGAGCCTCCCAGTCTCACTTCCAGAACTCAACAGAATTCTACCACCGATGGTTGAACCCAGAGTTTCTTTCCAGTGTTTCTGAAAGCAGATGTACTCCAGACACAGAGAATCAAAATGAGATGCTAAAGTCATCCAGAATACTAGCAGCCAAGGCATATCAGAGACCTATAAATCTAAGCCAATGTTCTGATTTTTAAGCCAATTTGTTTATCTCAGTTCAACACCCTCAATACTTGTATCTACAAACATTTTACACTAAAACAAAACATATTTCTACCTTGGAAAATTTGAATAGGTGGTGTGAAACCATAATGATATTTGCAATCTTCAAATAACACTTGACATTCAAAATCCATTTATAAATCCCACTTTGTGTTAAACATTGTGATAACATTCTTATAGACCAACTCTGTTCATCAGGAAAATGATATCCTGGTCTAATTTTTTTCCAAGGATTTGCTATGAAACAGAGAAACTTTATAGAGTATTCGTGTTTACACTCTTACTAGGATTTTTTCCACATAAAATATCTAAGTTTTCATACCATTTTTTGAAGATTCTCACTTAAATAGACATATAAAAAGAGATAAAATAGAAATTTTAAGTCACAAAGGAATTTAAGTTTACTTTTGCCTTATTTGGCCCAAGAAGTCCCCATCATCACTAAAATATAAAGCTTGCTTTGGATTGTGTCTTTCCCAGCCTGAATTGTAAGCACCTTGAGGGTAGGAATTAGGTCTTCTAACACACTTAAGGTGATTTTATTTGCCTCTCAGAATTGAGAAACTGATTTCATTGTTTAAAATAAATGCAATATATTCCAACAAGTTTAAAGTTAATGTTAGGTAAATCTCATGGAATTTTTGGACATCTTCCTATAAAAGGATGGGGTGAAACTATGCTTTATGCAACTGACCGTTTCTATGTATTGAGCCGTATGAAATACCATGTCTTTGCTGAGCAGAGATACATTTAGAAATACCTGATTTAAAAGAAGGCTTAAAGGTCATCAAGCATGATTACATTCTGCTCAACATTATAAAATGCAGTCGAGTGTAAATGATTATTGAACAAATTATGAATGATTCACTCATGGCAGATTTTTCATTAGAAGGTAATGTCTCCTTTCCCATAAAGTCAACATTATGATCCAGGGTGCCATTTATTAGAGTTTATGCTATTAAACAAGATATGAAAAGAGAATCTTCTTAAGTCTCTCACATCAGTAAAAGTACTCCTCCACCTAAATATGAGCACAAGCCCTGTGGGAGTGGGGGAGAGGGGTGCACAGCATACGTGTAACAGGATTTGCAAGAGCCGTTTATAGGTACGTTGTGCATACACACATTGTCATCACTGATCTTTCATTTCTGTCTGAAAGTCAAACATAAATTCTTACTCCTTTTGCTTAAAGTTTTGGACTCTATAATACTCCAGGACTGGTAACTAACACATTAGTCATTATTAATGACTCAAATGAGATTTTTAAATATTTTCCAAGTATTATCTGAGAGAAGTCTTTGAGAGAAAGAAAGCCAGGGATGTTTGTAATGAGCTGTGTCCAAACGAGGGGCCGTGAGTGGTCAGAGAATCATATAAACCCATGAAAAAATCAGCTTGCAAGAGCCCCCAGAGAGTCAAGATGGCTTGTTGGACTAGATAAAAGTGAACATTTGGAGTGGACCTCCTACTTCCCAGCTTTGACTGGGTGGTAGAGTAATCTTCCTAAGGCCCCAAATCCTTTGGTACTACATGTATCAACAGCACTAGCTAAGGGGATTTATCGGACAATCTATTTATTTTACAGTTTAAAATACACTCTCCACAGCATCTTTTTCCACGGAGAATTCAGAGATGTTTTACTTCCTGTCTCTATAAAAAGCTACTTCACAATTACAGGGCCACTGCCCACTCTTTGTGCTTTAAAAGACATAAATAGGAATTCAGAAAAATAAGAACCTCTCCTTACTTGCAGATGAAATTTACCCTTCAGCAAATTTCATGGACTGACACATTACCCTTGAGCAGGAGGTAGAGATACATAATCATTGAGAATAATCACCAAATATTTCAATTTACTTGATTTAACAGGCTTTTGAAACTCATTCCAAGGGGTATAATTTGATTAATAAACTGTTGGCCAAACAAGGATCTGGTAGAATGTGACTTATTTAATTAAATACACAGAAAAGTTCATGAGCATTCCGTTGATCATAGCATGTAAACAATTCCTGCTCGAGTGCCCCGAATCTCATTTGTTTAGTGTCAGATATGGGTTTCAAGGGCTGATCAGTTGCTGCATCGCCATTCTGGCACGAAGCAGCTCCCTAGGAAGGGGCAGATACCATAAAGACTCATGCAAGAAAAAGAAGGTAGCTTGAGCCCTTGCCTCACTGGCTTTGTGTCATGCCCTCTTCAATCTGATACAGTCCAGTCTGCTACCATTTACTGTGTCTGAAAGGAGGGGGCAAGGGCTTCATTAGGTCTTGCATATATTTCTGCTACATGTTTAGATTGAGCATGTACTGTGTGCCCAGCACTACCATA
This sequence comes from Indri indri, assembly GCA_004363605.1. Lineage (NCBI taxonomy): Eukaryota > Metazoa > Chordata > Mammalia > Primates > Indriidae > Indri > Indri indri. Next base: position 8,828 of record RJWJ010013196.1, read on the forward strand.
AGTCACTACAGGTTCAGAGATAAAACAAATAGCTTCACGCAAGGTGCGGTGCTCACGGTCTAGCCAGGCAGAGATTAGGAAACATAGAGCAGCGATATGTTATAATTAGTGAAGCTGCAGAGATATGCACAGCCACTGAAGGCGTTTAGAGGGGTAGAGAAAATAGAGGAGTTTTGAGTAGCGTGAGGTGGTTGAAATGTAGGCAAGTACTGGGAAGTAAAACTTTGCCTCAGACTGCAAAGATCAAAGAATAACAAGTCAAGGGATGGGTATTTTATTCTGCAATACACTGGGGAGGGATGGAAGGATTTCTAGGAACTGAGTGACAGCATCCATTTCGAAGCTCATAAGATAACAGGGTAGAAGGCAGAGTTTCAGCTCCATGAAGTATGTTCTATCAAACTGTCCAGGAGAGTTTCTGAGCAACACATAAAAATGTAAATCACTGTGGGAAGCAGCTATAATTCATGGAGACATAAAAACTACTTCAAATCATAAACACAAAATCAAGCAAAGAAAAGGCTTCTTAAAGTGGGCAGGGGAGAAGGTGGGGCTTAAAATACATAATGAAGAATGATTTTAAATCTCTTTATGTTGGCACATAAATGGTTTTACATCAGGCAATTCTAGAGAAAGTTACGTGGCTTCAGGCGAGAACCATATTGAGGATGAGACACCCAGCAGTCGACACGGGCTTGCCATCTAGCGGGTGTAGTCCCTCACCTGGGGTTAAATGTATTGCAGACCCACGTGAAGCCCTTTCCTTGCACCCAGAGCCTGTGAACTGCAGTAAAGGTGAAACTGAATGAGACTGTGAGAAAGGCCCATGCATCTGCAAGCTTAGCCCCCCTCGACAGGTGGAGAAAATTGGAGCGAAACGACAGACCATTTCCCACGCTCCCTGCCCTCCCCCAGAACAGCTCCTGGGACTGTGTCAGAACCTTCTGCTTTCTCTCTCCATCGCACCTTGATTCATCCACGCTAGGTAGGTCTGCAAGAACAAGGGCCTCAGGAGGGAATCCCAACGCAAGCCCCACCCTCTCTGCAGCCAGGCTGGCACGTACGCCTTCGGCCTGCGGGCATGGAGACAGACACACGAACCAAGAGTAAAGGCATCGATCTCATTCCTGTGTAAATGTAAGGAAAACTCGCTTTATGGTGGGGTAATACCTAAGGGTGCTGAATTATACTGTACTTTTGCTACAGAAAATGCGTTCAATATGTTTTTTATTTTGGTATCAAAATACAATGTTTTTTCAAATTTAAATTTCAAATTATAACAATCTATGTGGTCACACTTAAAAGAAATAAACATTTCAGCTTAGAGTATACTGTATTTTTTCTATTAAATTCTTCCTCTAATTTTCACTATTATATATGACTGTATTTACTTCACTTTTGTAAACAAATGGCAGTTATAAATAATACTGTGGCTCCTAAAGTCAATGTTAAGCAAGGAACTTAGGGTCCTAACCTTGAAATGGCCAATGATAAATTATTAAAAAAAAAAACACCAATATTAACAAACATGTGCCCTTTTAAAGCAAATAAAACCACAACAACCAAAAGGGTATTTAATTTTTGTTCTCATTTATGAAGCAACTAGTGCCTTGCCAAAAAAAAAAAAAAAAGATGTTTAAGATTCTCTCAGTATCTTAGAGCTCCTCTAACCAACGCTTTGCATTCACATCATGATCACAGAGGTGGGCTGTCCTTTGAACATGAAGAGAACTTTTTCCTTGTCATGTTGCCAGTACAGAGCACACACAAGGTTGCTTCTCTAATTATTGTAATAGATTCATTCTGCTACATCCACAGTTCATTCTATTGCATTTTTGACCAAGAGCACACACGTTCCAATTGTCTGGTTGAGATGAAATATGCATATTGGTTATGGGATAAGCAAAGGAAAGTGAACCAAATTAATCAGACAGACACTATGGTATAAGTGAGGGTGAATGTCTAGTTCAGTAAAGATAATCTTCTTTAACCAAGTTTTGTGGTGCTGTGTATGCTGGGAGACCCAAACAAAAAGCATTCTTCTTCTTCTTAGAATGGAAGTTACTCTGTTAGTTACGAGAAAATACAGATTTGACTCCAGAGCACTGCAGGGTGTGCTCGGTAGACCTGCAATTGGCACAGTCTACAGGATTTAAATCAGAGGGATGGGATGATCAGGGGAAGCACTATGGATGAGCTGCCACACTGTTGTGCTTGAAGGTTAGGCAGGGCTGTCAGGTATTTAGATATTTTCTCTCAGTTCCAAACTCACACTTCCACACTCTGCTGCTGATGCTGCAGACACAACTATGCAAACTACTTTTCCCAGAATCCTCTGCCAGCTGGCTTGTGAGTCCCTGTCACCAGGAGGCAGGGATTCAGAATGCAGAAGAGAAATGGAACCTTCCTAATTCCCATCTGCTTGCTGTTTGTGGCAGCAATATCACAGCAGCAGAAGTACCCCCAGCAGTGGCACTTTGTCCCAGAAGCAGCTGTTGTTTCTCACCTCTGGCTTCTCTTGGCACTCCCAGAACCAGTTTATCTTGTCCCTCTAAGGAGCCAGGAGCAACCAGGTCTTCAAGCAAGAGGGCACAGAAGGAAGGAGGGCTTCTTTCTCTAGCCAGGAAAAATCAGACAGATTTGGGAGCTGAAAACCAGCTTTGAATCTATCTAGATGACCCACTCCAAGTCTCAGGGTCCATTGCCTTGCCAACCAGCTTTCTAACTTTCACATAAAAGACTGTTTGAAGAGTCTTGAACTTAGTTGTAATTGTATAAATTATAATTCAGTAACATTTAAGATACGATTTTCTGCAAGTCAGCCCTGTGGCTATAAGGAGAAAAAAAAAAAATTCTTTTAGTCGTTTAGACCAACATAGAAGTTTTTTTTGTTTTGTTTTTTAACATATCTGGAGCTTGTGATTTTCTTTCTTTAGGCTTCCCGGGCATTTGATCCCATAGTTCTTGGCATCATCATTTCTACCATCACAGGTAAACATTGCAAGGACTTGGTCATCTAAGGCACTGGCTTTATTGGACACTTCTCAGTCAATCACAGTAAATATTCCTGTAAGAGTTCCCCAAAGGGTCCTGTCCCATGGGATAGGATGGCTGTGACCTGGGGTAAGGCATGTATACACTTCTGCTGGGGACTGTCAGCTCTGAAATGAAATCGATTTATAGTATCCAGAACTCCATTTTGGTCACCAAAGTGGAGGCTTATGCTAGTAAGGTGATAAATGGATGTGGCCCAAGTCTATTTCACATGGTTCCAGAGGGTCCAGAAACCCATCACTTGGTTATTTCTCAACGGAGAAATATGAAACTGAATATGTAATTTGAATAGACACATTCAGCAACTGGCAGAATTCCCACATGTCTCTCTGCCCTGTGGTGTGAAGGATATTAAACTAGAGCCAAGAAGCAGCTCCTGAAGTATTCCCTCCCTACTAGAGGATGCTGACATTGCTAAGGAAATAGAAAATATTAGCATCTATATCACAGACTTGAAAACACAAGTCTCATTTACTTATTACATACTCATTTAACTCAACTCTTTGACCCGTGCTTAAGGTGGTAGACGTGGAGAAGGATTACGAATTACCATAAATTTATTTAGGTTGTGATTGTAACTGCAGCTGTTGTTCCGGACATGATACCGTCACTGCAACAAATAAACACATCCCGTGAAATCTGGTTTAAACCTTTGATAATGCAAATTATTTTATACTAATTTTCAAGGACCACCAAAGGCCATTTGCTTTTACCTGGTAGGGTCCACGTAATGCTATTCCATCACTTCTCTCCAGGCTATGTCGACTCTCCTGCTCTGCCATGATTACGTTTGCAGAAATGTTGATCATTTTACCTCAAACTCACTATACAGACATCATTACTGACTAGACCAGATGAGCAAATACCTTAAATGTTTTAGTGAGATATATACATATGCCAGCTGGTGAAACATAAAGCTCATGAAAATTTAGGGGCCATCATTTCAGTGAAGTTCTTGGGGTGGAATGGTTCTGAGCATGTCAGGATATACCCTCCAGGCAAAAAGGTGAGTTGCTGGACGTTGCAATGAATACCATTAAAAATGAAGCACAAGACTTGATGGGCCTCTTTGGGTGTGTATTTTACCTGTACTGTTTCCACCCATTTATCAAGAAACCTCCAGGACTACAAGTCTTGACTGGAGTCTTGAGCAAGAGAACACTGCAGCAGATCCAGGCCACAGTGCAAGCTGCTTTGCCACTTGGGCCTTTGACCCAACAAATTCAATTATACCTCAAGTGCCTATGACAAAGAGAGGCTGTGTTGTGGCTTGCTGCTGAGTCCTGATACAGACTCAACACTTGACTATATGAATGTCAAGAGACCATGTGACATGAGCTGCACGTCATAAACTGGATGAGATCTGAATTGCTGCGCCATCTCCTCTTGCTCAATTCACACCTGTGTACTCACAGTAAAGATGCTTATGACCAAATAACAGGGGAAGAAAAAATACCAGGCTTTATTTATGGATAATTCAGTATAATATACTGTCACGAGAATATTGACTGCTGCAGCATTTCATTGTTCACTTGGTCAAGACTGAGAAAGAAGTACAGTAAATAATGGCTATTTGGCAATCATAAATGGCTTGGCTAGAGGGTCAGGGGCTTGGAAAGAATGAGATTAGGAGGTTGAAAACAAAGCATTCAACGGAATTCTTGGAACTGGGTCTCGAGTATATATATCCGTATCCCACATAAATGCTCACTAAAGGGTGCTCACCGCAAAGGAGGCTCTCAACAGTCAGGTTAACAAGAGACTCACCCTGTGGATGCAAGTGAGTCTCATTCCTCAGCCCCTCCTCAGCGTCTGCTCGACAGGCGTGGGCACGGAGTGAACGCCGTGAGGCAGAGCAAGGCAGGGACTCCGTGTAACTTCCTCTCACTAAGGCTGACCGGCTACGAGCACTGCCAGCAGCAGAAGTGGACACCAAGCATGCGATAGGGCATATGATTCCCCCAAAGGGGGCTTCTTAGGAGCAGGCTTATTATTTGGACCCTTAAATTATGGAAGGGACAGCAAATTGCCTTCACTGGAAAAGATACTTATTCTGGATATGGATTTGCCTTTCCTGTCTACCATAGCTGTGATACACCCCTGCACACAGACTTACAGAATGTCCTACTCGCTATCTGGTGCTCACACGCATTGCTTCTAAATGATGAACTCATTTCACCAGGAAGGAACTACAGCAATGAATTTTGTCCTGTTATTAAGTCTCCCAGAAGCACCTGGCCTAATGGGATGTTGACTGACCTTGTAAAGCCTTAGTTGTGGGGCTAGTTGGTGGCAACATTAGGAACGGCTGGGGCTCTATCTGATGGAGCTCTGACATATATTCTCAATCAGCAACCAATATATGGTGCCATTTCTCTCACAGTCAGAAGACACGTTGAGAGTGAAGAGGTGGAAACAGAGCGACTGCTTTCCTTATTGTACCTAATAACCCATTCCCAGAATGTTAGATTTGCATCTTCTCAACTCTAGGCTCTGCTGGTTTAGGTGTCTTAGTACCTAAGAGCACAGGGTTTCCACCAGGGGACACAGAGAAATGTTCCATTTATTAAAATTCAAGGCTACTACCTGGCCATTTTGAGCTCATAGAATGCTGAACTAATGGGGAAAAAAAGCAATACTGTGTTGGCGGGAGTGGGGTCCCAATGACTGGGGGAAATGGGATTGCTAACGCAGCGGTGACCAGGAAAAATGGACCTGATATACAGGGGATTCCTGTGGCACGCCCAGCATTTAATAATAAAAGTTAATGCAAACTATGGCAAATGAATGAAGATCAGACTACTGGGTATTTAGAGCTTACAGCAATGAAGATTTGGGTCACCCTATACAGTAAAAAAATAAAGAAGCTCTCCAAACTGAGATTGTGGCTGAGGGAAGAGGTAACAGAAGATGGGCTGTAGAAAAGAAATGTTATAAAGAAATCTAAACCCTTTTCACCCTTACACAAATGTAGTATAAACAGGTGTGTGTATATATAATAACAGTTTTTTCCCCTCGTCTTTACCTCTGTAGTTATGTGTTTGTATTTTTGTGGTTAACTTTATAATTTAATTTATTATAAATTAAATATTTTATAACTTGTAATTTAATTTATTATAAGTTGAACATGAGAGGGAGACTGGAAACCAAGAGGAAGGGAGCAGGGGCTTCCTTCCTGGCACCTGGCTGACGTTCCTGTGAGCATCTTGCCGGCAGCTGCACATCCCCCAGCAGCGATCCATCGCTCCTCCCAGCAGCTGCACCAGCTGTTATTTCCAGCCTCCAGCTTGTTTTAAACTAGGAGAAGTAGCCTCATCACGCCCTTTCAAAGATCTGAGAGGTCCCATCTGTGAGCTTCTAGGTTCTGACAAACCTACTCTCTTCCATTTGGTTCCTCCAACATCAGCGATAATAGCATCTTCTTGCTATTATCATTTCTCAATTCCTTCCATGTTTATTTTTGCTTTCAGTCCTCTAACACTGTGTAACTAATTCTCCATCTTAAATTCCCTCTGTAAAAACCCAGTGGGCTTTCTCTTCCACTCACTGGGAAAGGGGAGGAAGAGGTTTACATCAGTGAGGGCAGGAGTTCCACGCGCCACATTAAGGACAAAGCGGTAAAGGATCCAAACTAGGGATGGATAACAGTGGACATTAAGGAAGAAAAGTCCATAGCACCTGGAATCTGGATTTGAAGTCTATTGAAAAGGGAAAACATCCACAATTACCCCAGGTTTTGTGGCTGGGTCAATAAAGTACAAGAGTTGAGATTATGAGTGTGGTTGTGAGACGTGTTGAATCTGAGGCGTTTGGGGAGCATCCAGGTAAAAATTTATCACACACAAGTGCAAATTGTCTTAGGTCCAAGGAAGTGCCATAGGGTTAAAAACAAAGATTTGAGAGTAATCTGAAGATCAGTCTATTGAACTCCAAGGGAGTCTGAGACAACTAAGTAGGAGAATTTAGAGACAGAAGAGAGGCCAAGATAGAAGCTTGAGGGCACCCACAGTTAGGAGACTCGGGAGCACGGCAAGTCAGCAAAGGAATAAATGAGGGTTAGTCAGGGAAGAATGACTAAGGAGGAATAAAATCCCTTAACAAAGCATCGCGGAAATCAGGAAAGTCTTGGGAAAGGGATCCTAAAGAGGAAGGAAGGGTCAGTTGTGCCAAATGCCTACACAGGAAGCTTAGCTGGTGTCAAGTACGACTATTATAGCAAGTGAGTAATTCCTTAAAATGCCACCTTCCAACCTGCCAGCTGTCCTGTGGGAATGTGACACATCATCTGCAGTTCTGAGTTAATAAGAATGACACCAACATTTAGCAAACATAGAAACAGGAGAAATGCTGCCAACATCGTGTAGCACATCCCTGAACACAAGCGATAAAGACTGTCTCCACATGCCGCGTCATCCAGCCCCGAGAGCGCCATGAATCACTGCATGGGAGTCCACGGATGTGTCTCACCTCAGGAGGAGGAAAACAGCCCCACTTATGCTCCCAAGGAGGCACTAATTTCGATCTTTGTTTTGTTTCAATTTTTCACTGGTGCAGTATTTTGTTCTATTTGATTGCAACACGTAAATATTATCGTCATATCTTCCTTTATTAGTGACAATATTTTTTCTACAAAAGACTGAAGCGGAAGGAAATAAAACACAATTTTGGTTTCAGGAAATCTTCTAGTGGGGAATTTGAAGAAAGGATTAGGAAACAATTACCTCCAGGGAAATCTGGGGAAAAGATTCGACACCTGTTTTGCTTATCTCTACCCCCAACTACTCATGGCTTGTCATTTATAGATACAAAAATAGCAGTCATTGTGCAACACCCTTCCCATTTCTGGTAACATACCACAGTCAAAGCCATAAGAGATCAAATGGTTGAGCCTCATAGAACTGGTGGTAATTTTCAAGCAGAGCCATAACTCACATTCAACTCAACACAGCTCACACGGCAGGCACTCAACAAGTATTTGGTGAATGAAGGTATAAATGACTGCTTGATGACTGAGACACTTCTTATCTAGGTGTGTGGCTTTTTTATAGGTAGAGGATGAATTACAATATTTAAAACAGAGGTAAAGAATTGTCAGAGATACTACCTGCTATGAAGCTAAACCCTATTAGATATTGATGACTTTTCATTGCTAGAAATAGCCTCACCTAACAGCAGCCACAGAATCAGGGCTTCTGTGGATAATGATCTCTGATATGTCATATCCATTTATGAAATATGAATACAAAGTTGATTAACATAAATATATTTTTGAGTGCCCACTTACAGTTTAACACTGTGGAAAGCACAGTGGGAGATAGAAGTAGAAACAATGGCTGCTGCCATATGGATGGGCACCATCTTTGCAGAAAGGAAGACCATGACACAGACTTCTTATTCTCCTTCTGAAACAGGAAGCAGTACCAAGAGTCCTGCATGTGTACATGCTACTGAGGTTGAGTTATCAGCATCTGGTAATTTCTGAACCCATAAAATGGAATGGTGTATAAATGTGTTGAAATTCATTTAAAAGAAATCTTCAAAGATTCTTTCTTATCCCTCAACCATGGCTCCCTAAAACAGGGTTAACTATTTTAGATTGATTTTAGAGCCCTACTTCACTTAACTTGATCACTATTTAGGAAAATATAAAATTATCTGACCAATGTGGCCATGGTTCATTTAGTAATAGCAAAATTACACATTTTCACGTTTTTTCACTGAAGGATTAAGTAAATATACATTTTAAAGCAAGATTTCTCATTTTGTGAAGCTTTTATTCACCTCTAGGCTCCAATTCACTTTTAATCCTGGTGCAGACTAACTATTAATACCAAATACATATTTCTCCTGAGCTTTAGCAGCTAGTCTTGGTTTACCTTGAGTTGAAACTTGAATTTCTCCAAATCTATCAAGAAATATCTTTCTTCTTTGCTCCAATGTCTATTCAAACAACAGTTTTCTCTTTTAGTTTAATTGATCTTCCTGGTCTCTTATAGAAAGTATGAGCATGCCCTCATCTATTTATAACATTTTCCCCATATTTTAAACTTTCCCGTGATTTCTCACTGACCCACACTTCACATTAATTCAGTTAAATATAGATTGCTTCTAGTACATACTTTGGTATAATGTGATTAATAACTGAAATTGAGACCAGATATTATTTGTATCAGTGTTGGTATCATGCTCAACTATAAGCTCCCAGTTCTTTTTCTTTTTTCGTTATCGATTTCTAAACTAATAAAATGGATACTTGTTTAAAGTTTGAAGGATTTTGAGACATGCATTGAAATAACTGTCAGATATATCGGTGCACTTTGCAACAAAATCAATTTTACAGTGTTCATGCTCAGTTGCAAAGCAAGGCACGCTGCCGCTTTGACTACCTGCCTAGTGCAGTCAATGCCAAATGACTTGTCTCACGGCCACACCACATAAAGCCTGTAATCCAAAGTGTGTCAATCTACCAACTCAACTTGTAATTGCAAAATATGACCTGTTTCATTACCGTCCAGCAAAGATGAGTTAACGAATGAGAAAGATGAGTTAAAAATGCAAATAGGGAAACTTAAAGCTACAAAGGCTCTAAAATCTGTAGACATACCAAAACCATATTCCTTCTCTTCTTTACCATATTACCCTAGAATCAGTGGAAGACACAAGCACCACAGCCCACAACTTCACAACCTGGGAACGAAGGGCAGCTATGGCCAGAGAAAGCACTGAGGTGAAACAACTGAGAGTAGTAACTGGGGAAGGAAACCCTAAATAAAATATGCATTGTTAATTGAGAGTCATAAAGAAACCTTTGCATCTAAAACTTTTCCTAGAAATTATAACAACTGTCCATTATTTTAAATAAACCATGATATTTTAAAAATATTTCACTAAATAAAAAGGCACATTAACAGAATTCTTTGATTGTTCCAGCCCTGGGGACCCATATAGATGACATAGTCCTTGATAGGTATCCTTACTGGCATATTTATAAACAATTAAAATACAGTATGTATTCTCCCCCTCACTATTTGTACTCCAGTTATGGCAGAATCCTTCTATTTCCCTGAAATTTCTATATACTTTCTTATTTCTTCACACTGTTTCATCTGCATGTGATACATTTTCTCTACCTCAGCCCTATTTCTCCTGTTGAGAGGCCTTACTCAACTGAAATGTCCCATCTTCACAGAAACTTCCCACTTCCCAAACTCCTTTGGGCTCCCCTGCCTTGAGCTCCTCCAGAACCTTCTTTCCTTCACCTGTCTTTACTGCAGCAGTTATGAAGATCTCCAGTGGTAGAGCACGAGCCTCCTGAGAGCAAGAGCCATGTGTCTTCTGTTTACAGCAGTATTGCCAGCACCTTCCACAGTGCCCAGCATGTGGCAAGAAATAAATATACGCTGAATTAGTAAACGAAAGTATGAAGTGAATGGTAAAAAGTCCTCATAGTGTATCACTGAAATGTTTCCATACAGCCCAAACATATACAGGCAGTCCCCTGGTTACAGACGACCCGAATTATGGCGTTCCACACTTACAATCAGGCTCCCAAGGCCCCCCATGAGGATAATTTACAATTAAGTAATTAAATTAGTAATTCGGGAACTAGTTTCTCCCTGTATGTAAACAAAGCCGCATGGCGCAGGCGGTTGGTGCAGTGTCTTTACGCTGATGCTGGAGGCTAGTCCCACAGATAGATCGAGAAGCAGCTAATAGAAACACAAGAACACGAGGAATCAGAAGATCCAGAGGCAAGAAAGTTAGTGACAAAGACTGAGCTGAAGCCGCTGTCTCACTGAAGCAGGATTTGCTGAGCTTGAGGAGCAGGATCCCAACATTGAGCGGTTTACAAAGGTTTACCGTGCAGTTAGAGAGAACATCAGCTGCTACGAGGCCATTTATGGTGGAAAACAGAAAAAGGCTGTGCAAACAACCTGGATACCTTTTTCAAGAAACCAACTTCAGTGGTGAGATCCTTCCTCCAGCACCAGACCCAAGCCCTGGTGCCCCAGCTCCCGCTCCAGCCTCTCCAGCACCGTCTCCGTCATCTTCCATCAGTCAGCTGCCTTCTCGCCTCAAAAATGCCCCTTCCGGTGAGCAACACACTGATGTAACATTAGCTGAGTGTTAACCTTTAATATTCTTTTTTGAAATTCCTCCTATCTCCTGTCTAAACTTTTTGTGTGTTTGTTTTTATGTTCTGTTTGAATTAAAAGAAAGAGCACAATAGTTTCTGTAAATTATTATTACAGTAGAGGAGTATTATTATAATATTATTACAGTATTACATGGTATTATTATTACCACATATGAGCCATCATATTATTATTATTATTATTACCATATATATGCTGTTTATCAGGGTACGAGTTACATACAAATTCGACCTAAAGATGTTCTCAGGACGGATCTTGTCTATAACCTGAGGAATGCCTGTACTATATTTGATTATAGGTAATGCATCAAGGCAATGAATTTTCATGGTTTAAGAACAGCGCCTAGATCATAGTACTTGGCAAAAAGTGAGAGAGACGGGGAAAGAGGCTAAACACAGAAAACATCTGTATTTTATTTTTTAAATAATCAATTTTGATTGACAAATAAAAATGGTATATATTCATAGTGTAAAAAATACAAAAATAGGAAACAATATCCACTAATTAAAGGAAAGAAAAAAATGATCCTCACGGTTTCAGAGGTTTTAGAATTGAAGAGGGAATTAAACCCACCTCCCAGGTGACTTTGGGAGACATAATTAAGGACACAGCAACCCTCCACAACCAGTTCCACCTTACTGTGCAGTCCCCACCCACCCAAGGAGGGCCCCGCTGGCCCCTAAGCACAGAAGGCTCACACCTTCCAGCCTCCCTTCCCTTCTCTTCTGCCGCACTGTCCCACAAATACCAGAAGTTCTCTTTTGTCTTAATATTGCTTCCTAAATGCAATTTTTTTTTTGGTCAAACTATTTTAGTCAGTCTACTATCCAACAAAAGTTTTCAATCTTTAGAGGTCAAAAATCTCTGTGGGAATCTGATGAAATCAAACTTCGTCACAGAAAAAAAAAAATGTACATATACATATATGCCCCCCGCCCCCCGCATAAGTTTGCATATCATTTCAAAGGCTTACAGAGTAGGCCCAGGACTGATATCAAATGAGTATGTGCTAATATAGTATGAATGCCCGTGAAACATGGCCAGGGGCCATGCTGTAGGGTATATCCAGATTGGGCAGTGCCCACAACAAATCAGTCGATGGATATTTTGAATAACATCCTTGTCTGGAAACATGAATGCTGACCTGGAGAGGAGTAGTATAAAATCAATGGCACCGCTCCATCTATGACCACGCCATCATACAAGGAAGCCACATAATACATACTGTATGGAATTTAGATTTTACAACCAGGAAGGCCAGGGTTTGGATGCTGGTCTTACCACTCACTTGCTGTGTAATATAAGGACATTTATTTATCTTTCTGTACTTAAATTTTCTCATTTGTATAATTAAAAATGTCTATTCATTCGCCCATTCATTCAACAAATATCTGGCGAGAACCTATGATATACAAGGCCCCATATGGGTTGGGCTAGGCAAGGTGCTGATGCCATGGTTTCTGCTTTCAGCATCATGGACTAGTCAAGGAGGGAAGACTTGCACACTAACATCTCTGAAATGTGCTGATAAGTTAACTGATTATAAAAGACTTACAGATAACATGCTGTGAGAGCTCTTAGGAAAAAAATCCTTATTTGTCAGAGTTGTAGAAAGGATTATATGAAAGGTATCTAGTAAGTGTCTCCATGGAACTTCATCAAATAGATGATATGATGACAATGATTATGCTGAAATGTTTATCATTTAGACAATCTTCTTTACAACCTAAACCTCTTTTGCTCTAGGGTGCCTGAGTTCAAAATACCTTTCCTGAAATTTATATTTCATTCACAATCATTTCTATTTCAAAATCTATCCTTCCCCTGAAAATCACAACTTCCCATGGCATTCATTAATTATGGGGCAATGCCCACACTAAGATGTACTCTGTCTTGAACACTTGGAACCTTTAGATAGACTTTTACAGGTTCAGCTCAATGATCATTTACGGAGAATGTATTAAATACTAGGCACTATATACGCAGGGACTTTATGAATATCACATTATCGCACACTGTAAACAGAAGCCAGAGGAGCGGTAACCTCAAAGGAGAAAGAGAAAGTTTTTATAGAGCAAATAACATCTAAAATACCAACCAGAATATCCAGGAATGCAATAATGGCCAAATGAATTTTAGTTGTATAATGTTCTTTCTTTCACATTGTTTCATAGCTAACATTTCTAGCTTTCTGCAAAAATTGCAGCCAATGATGAAAAGCAACATCTATTACCTTAGTTTATACCAGTAACTCAATTTCCCTGAGGACCTGCTATGGATATGGAAGGGGTTTGGGACTGAATTAACAAAGCTATTTGGGTAACAGTTGAAATAAGATTCAGGAATGAAATAATGTGTCTATAAATCTTTTTCTGTGTCTGTAAATTCTGCACTCCCTTGAGCTACCTTCTTAGTACCTGGAGGAGAAAATGATTATTTTAATTTTAAAAAGCCGGTAGGTACAAATATATGCTGAGAGAAATGAAACTTAAATTTTTCCAAAGATATTTAATATATTTTAGATATGAAAATATCACAAGTTTTTTTGCACTGCTAATCTCCTAATAAACACCTAAAGAAAAAGAAGAATTAAAAAATATCTATTCATTCATCCATCTAACAAATATTTGGGGAGAACCTATTATATACAAGGCCGCATATGGGTTGGGCTAGGCAAGGTGCTTATGCCATGGTGTCTGCGTCAACATCATAGACCGGTCCAGGAGGGCAGACTTGCACCAACATCCCTGATACATGGTGATACATTAACTGATTATAAAAGACTTACAGATAGCATGCTATGAGAGCACACAGGAAGAAACATTACATACGGCTGGGTTTAGTTATTGAAGAACTGGGTTTGGGTTAAGCCTTGAGGATGGGAAGTGAACACATAGAGAGGCGCCCTCTTACCCAGTGAGAACCTAATGATTCTGCAGGTGACAGAAGTTGCTGAGAAGTGACTGATGTTAAACTCTGGGAAGGAAGAGTGGAAAGGCAGGCTGCTATTGGACTGCAGAGTTCATACTCTGGATCATGGAGAATGGGCTCAATTCAGGAAATAAGTGAGGCCAGTGGAAGAATATGGACAGAGGCACTTTGAGGACAGGACCACAATTTACACACCTCACATCCTCAGTGTCTGTATAGTGCCTGACATATGCTCGATGCTAAATAAAAATATGATGTATAAAATAACCAGGGCTTCACCTCAAAACCTGGAGGGCATATACATAAGAGGCAGCAAAGCATGTCATACAATACTCTACATTTAGAGTTTCTTCCTAATAATTTCCATGACTTTGGGTAAATACATTATCTTGTCTGAGATACAATATTTACATCTAGAAGATGAATGTAATTACCATCTTATCTAACATGGGATACTCGTGAGGCTCAAACGTAATCCTCACCGAGGAAATGTATTGGAATAATAATGACATTGTCAGTAGCACTAAGGGGATCAGTATGCCACCTACTAACAGCCAAACAAAAGGTGGTGACCACCTGAGTGGAAATAGGGAGGTAGGGACTGAAGACGGTAGTGTGAGGGACAATTCTTAAGTTAAAGATAAAAGCACTGGACACGTAGGCAAGGATTAAGCCATATCCACCTGTCATATCTACTCTGATGAGTGCCATGGTCAAAAATAAAGCAGAGTAATGGGGTGGTGTGTTACAAAAGCGTGGTCAGGGAAACCATCCCATTTGAGATGTGAATTAAAGTAATCAAAGCTTTCCAGGCAGAAAGGACAGAAAGTGCAAAGGCCCAGATGCTTGAGCTCAGTAACAGTGTTGAGGGAACAGTCTGGAACCCCATTTGGCTGGAGTGCTGTGAGCAAATTGGGAGTAGAAGAACTCCTGCTTGGAGAGACTGCCGCGGATCAGACTAGGAGGGCGCTGTGGGCCACAGTGAAGACTTTGGGTTTTACTGTGAACGGATGGGCAGGTACTGGATAGCTTAGACATGTCTGATATAAGCGTTAGAGGGATCACTGTACCTCTGTGTGAAGAATAAGCTGAGAAAATTCTAGAGGTTGAAGAGTAGAAGGAAAAAGACGAGTTAAGAGGCTACTGCATCAAGACTCTGTGAGGGGTGATGGTGTTTTTGACGAGAGGGTGGAAGTGAAGGATATCCACAAAGTGATCAGATTCAGGATTTAGCTGGAGGCGGAGGTGACAGGACCGTTGATGGATCAGATGGGGGCCCATGTGAGAAAGAAAGGAATCAGACACGAATCAAAGATACTTGTCCTTGGCGACTGAGTGAAAGGTGGTGCTGCACTCTGGGATAATGGTCTTTTGTGGGAAGGGTAGGGCTGGCAGGGAGTGTTCTGAGTTCTGTTTGGGACATGCAATATCTGAGATATTCCTCCCCATCCCACTATTCCGTGGGTGCTGAATATGTTAGTACAAGGTTAGTGTAGGGGAGAGAGATAGGGCTGGAGATATAATTTCTGTAGTCATCACTGTATAATGGTATAAGGAGAAATGATAGAAAAAAGTTGGAGAACTGGACCCAGATGCTCAGTTCTGAGGTTGGGAAGATGAGGAGGAGTCAGCGAGGAAACGAAGGAGAAATGGCCCATGTGATAGGTGTGAAATCAGAAGACTGTGGTGTCCCTGAAGTCATGAAAGAAATGACCACTGCATTTGGGGATGTGAGGATCACTGGAGGCCTTGAAAAGAGTGATAGGAATGAATGAAAGACAAGAATGGGAGGTAAGAAAGGAGAGATGTGAGTTTAGATTTTTTTTTTTTTTTGAGGACTTTTAGTAGAAAAAGGAAGAGAGAATTTGGGGATAGATGGTCGGTGTGAAAAAAACAAAGAGTTATTTACTAAATCACATGTTAATTTGGGAGATATTAATATTACAGCAAGTTTCTGTCTGATATGAATGAATTACTCAGTATACATTATCCTTTTTAATATTTAGATAGCTATAAGGAAGGTATTATTACCATTTTACATATGAGAAAATGGATTTGCAAGGGAGACAGATTGCCCAAGGCAGCATGTCACTTGGCAACGCTGAGAAGGAATTTCAGCTCAACTGAATTCTAAGAAGGAAGTTCAGACTATCGGAAAACACATACACAATGTCCATAAAGTTATTTTTACCTCACATCTATAAGGCAAGAATAGATTTAGGGCAGCAAAGGAAGTACCAGAATTTGGGGTTAAGGGAGAAATCTCCAAATCCCTTATTAGTTCGATAACCTTGTTTTGTTTGTTTGTTATTTGGTTGTTCACTTGCTTTATAATTTATAGATTTAACAGATCATCAAGTATTTGCCAGATAACACGCACAGAACACTTCAGAACTAGGGAGGTAGCTCCAAGTTACAGAAGAGACAGAGTGAAATGAATGTGCCCAGACGCTTGAAGGACATGAAATTTATTTGACTGGAATGTCTGAGTAGGAACGAATGAAGGCAGAGGAAGTTGCAAAATCTTGGATGATCTAGTTAAAGGCTTTGAAGCAAAGAGTGAGGATGTAGACCCGCTTCCCTTTGAGAGTGAAAGCTACTCTGAGATCAAAGCCATAGGTGAAAAGAAAGGTTGACAGCAGCATTGAGAATTGATTGGGAAAAGTTTGTGAGGGAAGCAGGGAGTGCCAGAAAGAAAGAATGGATGTCACCTCATTCTCCCAGTAAGTAAGTACAATAATGACCCTATGCTGGTACTGCTAAAATCAAAATCTACTGTTAGAATCCATTATTACAACAAAGCTATTTTTACATGAGAGAAAATTCCAAGTTTTAATAATGTTCATACTGAAACTATGACAACCCAATTATTGCTAGCACTTTTAACAAAAATTATACATATGTTATAACAAAAATCTGTTGCTACAGCTGGGTAATAACTCACAGTGCATCCTAACTCACTGATGGCATGCTAGGAGTGTCACATTTTACATAATTCCATATATTTCATGAAAATATATTATTTTTTAGGAATAATAAAATATTACTGATTAAAGGTACCTAAATAATTTTTACTTTTATTCTGGATTAGTTGTCCTAACTGAAATTAAAAAAAAACAAAAAAACAAAAAAACCAAATATTTACTCTGGGATCTGAGAAATCAAACAATAGTGCATTAGATCCTAGCTATTAAGTAGGCTGGAAAGGGCACACTTCCTTCATCTGCTACCCTGATAGATATTTATACCCCCAGACTGGGGCAATAGAAAGGAAAAAATACTTTTTAGTAATGCACTGAGGCTGAAAATATTAAAGAAAAATCAGAGTTGGAATCTTTCCTTAACAAAGTCACTGGAGTCCTAAGAACATCTCTCTCCTTACCCTGCCTCTTGTCGCCATGCTGACCTTTGTACCTGGAGATGAGAGGCTGTTAACAGCAGGGCCGGCTGCCGCAGGTGAAAGGCTGAGGCAAATGCGGCAGTGAGGGGTGATTTTCAGGCCCCTTCTGGACATCACTGATTGTTTCTGATCACAAAGGAGAAGGACTCCCTGGGACACAAGACAAATTTATTTGCACACCAAAATAAAACTCAGGTTTGGATGAACTAAGACCAGCTACCAGGTGGAAGTTAATACATTCACATTCTACAAAATCACTCAAGACACAACCCTTATTCCAAAGCCCAAGTCAGTTGGATTTCCTCCCTGAAGCCTTGTTCAATTCCCCACAGCTGGTCACCCTCAGCCCTGAACCCCACATTACTTTGTACGTATGTTTTAGAAAAGAAACATATTCTACTTTCTTAATTTCCATAATACATAATATATATATACTATATAACACTTATGTTAAATAAATGTATACTATAAATATAAAATTATATAAATCATGATTTATATATGTATAAACTATATAATTTATTTTATATTGTGTGTGTGCATATATGTATATCTCACTATATATATACATATATCACTAAAGAACAGGAACATTCAGTCAAAACCTCTACTTCCCTTTCAGTAGGTATCACTTAAGGATAATTCTACTATTTGGTGCATATTAGCTGTTTGAATATAACCTAGCGAGTAATAAATTTGCAAGTATTCAATTCTTTTTGAGTCAGCCCGTGTAAGCCTTGTGTTGCTGAATTCCACTTTGTATAAACGTTGCCTCATTTATTTACTTGGTGCAAATAATACACTACTAAGCAATATGTTTTGGCTTCTGAGCCATCAGTTATGGGTTTAAATTTGGACTCTCGAATTTATCAGCTATGTAATTTGGGGCAAGTTAATTAACCTTCCAAGGCATAAGTTTCCTCATTTCTTAAAAGGAGGACTATATCTCTTAGGATTGTTGAGAAGATGACATTGGGTGACATTTGTGAAGTGTTCATTAAATGGTAACCCCTCTGTTTTCATCATTGTCATTGCGATCTACTGAATTGCTAATTTTAGCTCTAACTACAGGAACCCTTAGTGGAAAAGTCCCAAGTCATTTATGTACTCATACATCAGGGGATTAATTCCAACCCACAAAGCAAGGGCTTGAGCTTACTGTTTATAGCTACTTGCCCAAATGTGAAACATGGGGGATGCCTCTTCATGCAACAACATGGATGACTTTGAAAGAAAGGAATGGAATCAAAATTTATTAAACTATCTACTTTGCATATAAGTATACCAAAATTTAAAAATAAATATATAATAATTTTATTAATCAAGTCTTCAGAGGAGTAGTGCAGAGAAGAGAGTAAAAATGTATGGAAGAAGAATTTCTCTATCAAGTCTCTCGTTTTTTTAATGAGATTTTAAATGCAACGCTCGAGCTATTCCAATTAAAACACAGTAACACAATTGTCATAGAACAATTATTTTTTAAAAGCCCTCAGCTTCAAGTGGCTTACTTCTTTAAATAAATGATTTTATTTCCAATGAATCTGTAAATATGGTTAGGAATAGATAAGAATATTATTGTGTTGCACAGGCTTTGAAATCAAACAAATCCGGGCTGAAAACTTAACTTGCCATTTGCCATATCAATGATCTTGGGAAAGTTACTCAAACTTTCTCAGAGTCAGTGTCCTTATACATAAAACGAAGACAATTATTAGTATCTATTTCAGAGAATAGTTGTAGAAATTACAGAAAGCAGGCAAAGTACCTAAAACTGTACCTGAAACTTCCAGTTCCCCACTTGAAGGATTAACAGCTATGGAAATTGCCCTCCCACTATAAGCAACTAGGGAAACAACTGGTTTTTGACCGTCCTAGTCTGTTTCGTGTTGCTATAACAGAATGCCTGACACTGGGTAATTTATAATGGAGGGAGGGAGGGAGAGAGAGAGAGAGAGAGACAGACAGACAGACACCAAACTTGCTCTTTTATAACAAACCTAGTCCTGAGATAACAAACCTACTCTAAGACATTAGACCTCTGAAGACTCTAAGAGGCCTAATCACCTCTTAAATATCTCACCTCTTAATAGTATTACAATGGCAATTAAATTTCAACATGAGTTTTGGAGGGGACAACCATTCAAACCATAGGATATATGTATATATATATGTATGTGTGTGTATAAAATAATTAGATATATTATAGAAATTACATATATTAATATATATAATGTACCACAATTAGTGCAGAACTGTGATCCCAATGAACAGGGAACATGCAAAGATTTGACCGAGCTAACGACCTGCAGGATTTGAGACTATAGCAGAGGGAAGGTGAAACCAAACAAAGCCTCAAAGTCCCAATTAACTGGGGAGACAGAAATCAAGTTTACGGAGGTCTAGGAGGCTAGAATTTGCACAACAGAATGCCCGAGAAAAGCAAGCTGCACAGAGAGAGTTCTGAAAATTGGCAAAGAGGCTGCCTTGAATCTATGGCTAAATATTAATATTTTTTTCTCTACATGCATGGAGTTAACAATTCTCAAAGCTCACTCATAGCTGGGATAGTTTGTATTCCCACCGGACAGAGTGGAGATACTTTATGATGCATGAGGCATATTGCAGCGTCAGTAGAAGACTACTATCACCGTAGTGGGGCTAAATTACCCATCAAGTTATGGCTCTTCTGGAACCCTTCAGCAAGCTTAAAAGCAAGCCTCGAAAGGATCAGCTTGATCTCAAGTATATCTTGACTGTTGCCCGTATAAAGACAAACATTCTTTAATGGAATATTACAAAACTTGCACCTAACAAGATAAAATTTAGAATGTCTGGAATCCAGTAAAACACTACCAGGGGTGCAAAGAAGCAGGAGAACCTAAACCACATACAGGAGAAAAATCAGTCACTTGAAAAAGATCCAGAAATGATGCAATTAGCAGGCAAGAATATTTAGCTACTATTACAAACGTGCTCCAGATGTCCAAGAAAGCAGGAGAAATCATGATCATGATGAGGAGAGAAATGAGTGTTGCGAAGTCCCAAACAGGACAGACGGAGAAGAAAAATACAATATCTGAAATAAACACACACTGGAGGGATTGACAACTGAGTAGATAATGCAGGGAAAAAGAAAGTAGTGAATTGAAGGAAGAGCAAGAGAAACTATCCATAATTGAGCTCACAGAGAAAAAATGGACAGAATATCAGTGACCCGTGGGACAGTATCAAGTGGTCCAACACAGGAGAAACTGGGGTTGCCCATTCCTGCGTGGAGGTGACAAGGACAGATAAAGCAAGGTTGAGAAATTGTACAAGCTTGGAGGTGACTAAACGATGATGTAAGAGACGGAGAGTGAGAGCTGAGAACGAGGGAAGAGATGATTGATGCCCTCGGTCCTTCCTGGATACACAGAGATGGGTCATTACCCCTGAAAAAGGAGTATTGAAATTCAATTTCGTCCAATGCTGGGAAACATATTTTTATTCATACATCATCATGCCTTTTGCTGTCACTTTTAATTGGGCGGGGGAAGAAGCCAAATTAAGGCCACCGCATCTTTGGCATCATCAGTGGTGTTTCCTTGGCGTTCATGTTAAGACCCTTAATTCACCTTATCACAATCCTAACTCTTTTGTGGAATGAAATTGGTATATAAATAAATACTTTTTAGAGTAAAATGTCTACAAAAACATAAAGCATTCCCTTGAAGGGAAGACGCCTGTGGATGTACACAAAGAACTGTAAAATCCACTAAGAAGTGAAGTGACACAAAGGGTCAAATACAGGCGCAGGGAGCAGACAACTCCGAACGGAGGCTTAGGACAGAACAGGAGATAGAAAGGCCCGGGCAGGACAAAGAGAATAGCATTTCAGTGCTGTGAACCACACAGGTAGCATCCTCCATATCCCCATGGGGATCTCTATACGTGAGCCGTGGTGGTCAGTTTGCCTAACATCAGCATTGGGAATGACAGATTATTTTCCCACCTTAGCTGTGGACTCACGCTTAGAGAGAATTGGGTGCAATAAAGAAGAAATGTGCGTCTGCCTCAGAAGACATTAGGAAAAAATGTAAAAACATTCCCAGACCCATGCATAGGAATGACATGAAATATTTCTGGGTCCAAATTGCTCTGAAGTGTCCCACTCCAAAGAAGAGAAAGTGCCTGCAGGCCTACTGTGAGTTGTTTTAAGCATTATGAATCTGCCAGGATTCTGAATAAATGTTACTTAGCACAGATATATTTTTTTTACAAGTTAATGTCACCAATATCATCATTTATTGAAAAGGGACTTTGCAAGATATTTTGGGGGAAAATGTTGAGTATCTGAATGATTTTAAGTCACTGAACAATTCTGTGAAAACAGTTCAGCAAGATTAGCTTTCAGAATAAAATATTTTCAACATTCAATCTGGGATTTCATCATGATTCAGTTTTTGCACTCCAAAATTCATCAACTTCCTTCTAGATTCTTGTTTAAAATTGTAATTTCTAAGCCTAAGACCACAATTTCCTTTCTAACCTTGTATTTCTCATGTAATTTAGGGGAAAAAAGAGAGAAATTGAGAAACGTATTATGACAGGTAATCATTTGCAAACACACGACTTTTTCAACGCCTGCCATGTTCAGCTTCATTTTATAGCATCTATCTTGGCAATATAAATTGTGCTTGGCTTCAGAGGTGTGCAGTGCTGTACAGTGAAGAAAAACAATCATGACAACTGAAAAATAAAGCACAATGTGTGAGTATGTACGTGTGTTTGTGTGTGTGGGGTTCAGAAGGGAGAAGCTCTCTGCTTTTCCAGCTTTCTTTCCAAGGGGATGGTGTTATTTGGGTTGCTTCCTTGTTTTCTTTTACAGCAGAGCAATACCACTAGAGGAAAGACACAACCGTCACATCTCAGGGTTGCCAAACAACCTCAGACCAGTCCAAAAGGAGCTCCCTCACCAGTTCCAAAGAAGAAAGCAATTTAGTCCGGTACACACAGATGGATTGTGTCAGTAATATTTACTATTACAAAAGCCATGTTTTTGTAAACAAGAGCCTATGTTACATTAATTTTTTAAAGCAGTAGCACAGGAATACTGCAAGATTATATATCAAATAGTGACTATTCAGAATGAAATTGGTGCACTCACATTTCCGCAAACTCTGATTTTTTATGCAACTTTCCAAAAATTCATTCAATTTTTTTAAAAATAAGAAGTCTTGTGGTTTTAAAAAAGATCTAGAACAAGCAAAATCCCAAAATTTGAAAGTATACACCTCAACCTTCAAAATCAAATCAAATTTACTTAATTCTTTATTTCTCAATGGGCTTTGGTAAATCAAGTTAAATATATTTTGAATCCTTCAACTGTGCAATGTGTAGTTATGTAGTGTAAGTGTATTCAAAGAAACACTCTAGTTCAGCCTAGTGTACTCACTTGTCTTACCATTCAATTAACATTCAAATTAATCATTTGGATTTCAACATGCTTTATTTTATTGATTATGCATTTTAAGATAGTGTAAAAATGAAATGAAACATACTTGATTTGGAGGCAAAGAGTATAAACTGCCTATGGCAATCAATATCAGTAACAGAGAAACTTAAAAAGCATCCAGACGATTTAAAAATGAATATACGGCATTGCTGTCTAGCATATTTTGCCTAAATGGTGTATACCGTAGGGAAGTGGGAGGAGCAACAGGGCATGGGGCACATGGCATTAACACACAGGAAGAACAGGCATAAAAAATGTTCTGCCCTTCACCTCATTAGATGGAAGTAGCCTCTTTCCCTAGAGGGTCTTAACGGACAGTCAATTATTTGTGTGTTATCTGGTCTGAAAATAGCACACCCAGACTAGATGCTCACCAAACCTTTTCCATAAATGCGGTTTGTAATGCATCACAGTAGACCTGTCAGTATGATTATTTTGACTGATTTAAACAGTCAGTTTAGCCAATTGTACACAAACACATAACCACATGTATTAATAGACATGCATAAACTACTGAAATAATTTTAGTTCACAAAGGCCAGATATAAAATTGCAATAAATCTGAAAGACACCAAAACAAGAGAAAAGGAGAGTAGCCAATTAAGAAATGAAGAGAAAAAAAGATGAAAACGCACAATAAGAAGGGATATCATAGTGGTTAAACGCATAAGCCCGGGTGATGGCCTCAGAGAAGCGCCGATGCTAATCCCGCTCATACGACACAGACGGCAGTGCCGTGGTTAAGAGCAGGGATCCTGGGGTCAGACTTCCTGAAGCCTTGTCCTGTCTCTGCCAGGTAGTGGGCAGGTGACCTTGGTCAAGTGAGTTGACCCTCTGTGCATCGGTTTCTTCATCTGAAAAATGGAGATGCTAATCGCTCATCCGTCGTAGGCTTGCCATGAAGACTACGTCAGTTAATGCTCATAATGGACTTAGAACTGTGATGGGAACACAGTGAGCACTACGTGTCTGCTAACCAAGCAACCATCCTAACCCCTTGGATTTCCTATTATGCAATATGGATAAGAACAGCAATCTCAGCAGGCAGTTACGACCATTATTTGAGTTAGTGTTTGCATGGCAGTGCCCACAGTGACTAAAACCTGGTAAGCTTTCAGTAAATACTAACAGTTGTAATTAGTGCTATGGTAGTGAAGAGCTAAAATTTAGGAAGAACCTACTATGTGTCTGCATCTGAAACTGTTCTTTATAGTATGAATTCATTTTATCCTAACAATCTTTGAGGTAGACTTTATCTCCCTTATACCGATGGGAAATTGGAAATAGGTAAATAATCATGATAAATACTTCTAGTCTGAGAAGAGGTACTAGAATTGAATATGAAAATTAGTTATGAACCAAGTCAATAAACCTAATTAATTTAGCCAAGCAATACTTTTTGACTTTTTTCTCCATTAATTCCCAATTTTGAGAATGAATTGGTCAAGATAGTGTGCCGTGTTGGCACTCAATACATGGCCAATGGCTCTAAAAGATGTTCTTTATTTATTCATACATGCTAGAGTTTCTGAACACCATGGCAAAGGCTGCTAGCGCATTGTCTCACCAACACACCTTCTTCCTTACTGAGTGTACAATAGTAGAGGTGGTAAAATGCCCACCCACAGCGCCATATTCCCCAGCCTCTCTTGTAGCTAGAGGTAGTCATTGACTAATTTCTGGTCAATGAAATGTTAAGCAGAAAGTCAGAATTATACCTTAAATAAAAATGATAAAGACAGCAGGTACAAATATGTATCAGCTATTCTCCTTTCCTCTTCTTTCGTGCACTATGGATTTGATGGTAGATGCTCCATAAAATATCTTGGGCCAAGAGGTGACCTTGAGGAAACGGCCATACACTAAGGGCAACGGGGCAGAAAGGAGGAGAGGACTTGAGATCCTGGTTCTCAGGGGTGACGCACACCGGCTTTGCACTGCCTACCACAGACTTCTACTAGAGGGAAGAACACATCTTTGTCATATGTAAGTCACTGCAAGTGTTGGTCTCTGTTCCTGGCAGCTGAATGCAATTCATGCTGATACAAGCAAGCCATGTGAACTGGACGTCAAGGGCAAACAGGATATACTTGAAGAAAACAAGACTGCAGGGAATTAAATGCAATAAAGTATTATACATGTTATGTAAGAAGCAGCACAGGGTAAATTTCCATTTTCGGGCAGAAAAGTGTTTATTCTAGTCGTGTAGGTTTCTTAGAGGGGGTGAAGCTTGGATTGAGTCTTGAAAAATGAGAAGGCATTTCACTCAAGAAGGCAGGAGTGAAGGGGGGCTGCAGCCATTGGAAGCACAGAGAGCTCACGGAGAAAGGCACACGGAGACATGAGTAACAGTAACGTCAGGCACGCCTGAATCCAACTGGTGTTAGTCATTAGGGTCAAAAATATATAATTTAGTACAAAACGGGTGGCATATTTGATTGAATAAGACAGTATAAAAACGATCTGGCTCATTTCAAGAAATCTCCACATTCTTCTTCATTTAATTTGCTTAAAAGTGCTTTAAGCTGGAGGGGAGAGGACGGAGTGGGTGACGGAGCCCCCATCGCAGCCTCTCAACACGCAGGCACTCAAGACCCCGTCTTGACCTTCTACCATCCACACTTTGTTGAGGTTAACAAAGCGCACTTTGAGAGAACTTTAAAGGCAACCTTTAGAAAAGTACAAATCTCTGATAAATTAATATTCTCTCATCATGATAAAAACAACATAAAATATGCAAGATGGATTTTAATATTCATGACTTACATCTTTCAAAAGATTGGCGAGGTATCAAATGTAATAAGATAACAAAAAAGCACTTTGTAGAGGTGTTCAAAGTACTTTGAAGCATTAATGAATTCTTATAACATCCTTGCAAGAAAGAAAGGAGGCAGAAATTATTCACCAAAACTTACAGACAGGACTGAGGGCTGAAAGATGCTCTTGGGAGTTAATCTGGTCTAGCCCAGTGGTGCCCCATGCCTTCCTGGGCCCATCAACACCGGCTTCACTATAATGTCTGCAAGTAGCTGCCCACAGACAGTGGGATGCGATGCCACAGACCCACCCCGGGTCCATCTTTACCATGTGCAGTGGCTCCACCATTGCAGAATATGCATAATGGTTTACATAGTCGATTTGGGGCACTCTTGGCAGTTCCATTTGACTGCTGAGAATTGGACAAATTTTTATCTTGAAGTGAGTGGAAAGCAAACAGCCTGAGTGTGCTGCCAGCCCTCACCACGAGCTGCGGTACCAGTGGAATGTCTGTCAATGTTTATCACCACTAACAGAGAACACAGTAATAGCCACCATCTACCTGGGTACCACACTGTAATATTTTGTATAGATTTTTATCAACCCATTTATAATAACAATAATGGTAAACACTTGTTAGCATACACTGCTGGGTATTTTCTAAGTACTAACCAATTCAGTTGACTCATTTGCCCTTCAAATTTTGCCATCTTAATGGTAGCTTGTTTATGCCGGCAGCGAAGAAGCCTGGAGAGCGAGTGGTGATGCAATCACAAAAGGTGTTTTCCACAGCTTGTTGAGAATTGAATATTTTTCCCCACAAGAAGTGGTCCAAAGCCTGGAAGAAGTGGCAGTTAGTTGGTGCAAGGTCTGGCGACTAGGGTGGATGACCGAGAGTTTCCAAGTCCAGCTGCTGTAGTCTGAGCAGCGTTGTTTGTGCGACACGTGGTAGAGCGTTGTCTTGCAAGAGGATTGGCCTGTCTCTGTTGACCAATCTTGTCTGCTTCATTGTAAGCATCCTCATTATTTCGTCCAATTGGTTGCAGTAGACATCTTCTGTAATAGACTGACCAGGTTTCATGAAGCTATAGTAGACAGTATCAGCACTGGACCACCAAACAGACACCATTAGCTTTTTTTGATGATTATTTTGTTCTGGACTGTGTTTTGGCACTTCATCTTTATCCAACCATTGTGCTGGATTCTTTCAATTATCAAAAAGGATCTATTTTTCATCACACATAACAATGTGGTATAGAAATGATTCACTTTTATGTTGTGACAGCAAAGAAAGGCAAGCGTCAAGACGATTTTTTTTCTGAGGCTCACTGAATTCATGTGGTACCCATCTATCCAGCTTCTTTGCCTTGCCATTTGTTTCGAATGGCCCAATACTATTGGAATAGTAATGTCAAACCTTGCTGCTAATTTACACATAGGTTGAGATGGATTCATGTCCACTACAGCTTTCAGCTCATCATTATCCACTTTGGTCTCGGCTCACCCACATGGCTCATTTTCAAGATTAAAATCACCAAAATGCAACTTTTCAAACCATCGTCGTACTATGCATTCATTAGCCACATCCTTCCCAAACACTTCGTTGGAATTTTGAGCTGTCTGCACTGCATTGGTTCCATGATAGAACTCATACTTGAAAATAACATGCAATTTTTGACTTATCCATGGTTTCACAAAAATTGCTCTAAAAAAAAATTCGAAAGATAATCACAAACCAAACCTGTGTTTGAAAGCTTCAGGATGCACTTTCACACGTGTGCGCGTGCGCGCACACACACACACACACACACACACACAAAACCAAATGTGTCAAAGTGAATGTCAGAGATATCAACTGTCAAACTTAGTACCTAAGGAAATCAGACATCTCACATTTAATAACCTTTACTTATATAATTTTTCACTAATTTGGTCAATGAGTACCTGAGGATGCTTAACTGTGGCCTCTTTTCCATTGCGACCCTTTATGTTCCCACGTCCGCTGGCTGACATGCTGTTTCCTTGGCCTGGACACAGCCAGGTCCTTAGAGTCTTCCAAATGTCAGCTTAAACGGTTCCCCTCAGCATGGCCTTCATGAGGCTTCTTATCTAAACTACCCCATTATTCTCCTATCATCTCACATGGTTTATCTTCTCAGGGCTCTTATCTCAATTTCTGAATACTGTCCCCTGTTTATTTTATGTCTCTCTCATTCCATTCATGAGTTTTTTAAGTTCTTTGATGACAAGGATAATATTTACTTCAATTTTTCTCACCAGTGCCAATAACACTACCTAGCACACAGTAGTTAATCACAATGTTTTACTAAATGAACCAATACTCATGATTTCTTACAAGAAACAGCACCCAAGATAAGACCTGAAGGACGAGTAGAAGTTGTTGGGAAACACACATTGGGACCACTTTCCTGAGTTCCTGATGCGCACACATCACTGCCTTCAGGGCAGCCCTAGGAAACTGCCCATGTCCAAAGCCATCTCACCTCCCTAGTCTCTACATCTGCTCTTTCCCACCTTAATGAATGGCATCATCATCACTCAGACACCCAAACCAGAACCCAGCCACCCTGACTGCCATGTTACCAGTCCCCGCTGAGTCGGTCGCCGATATTGCCTGCTCCACCCCCACTGCGTGGACTTTTACAACATGGCTGCCCCCTTGTCTCTCTCTCTGTTTCCTCATCAAACTTTTGCCTTAACTGTGCTGAATCACTTCCAGTTTCCCAAACCCCACGGCTTCTCAGTGTCCGTGCTCTGTTGAAAGCTCTCTCTCCTTCTGTTTCTTATGCCTTTCTATGCCTATTCAATATGGATAACCCCAGATCCTTCTTCAACATCCGTGGCAGGGATTACTCTCTTTTAAAAACCTCCAACTGCACCACCCAGGCTGAGTTAGGTGCCTTCTCTTTCCAGTTCTATAAATTACATTCATGCTTCTTTTATCACACAGATGACTGGATCACTCTTGCTGTCTCCACTTTGTCTTGAGCTCCATGTAAACTAAGCCAACGTCCTTCAACTTGTATCACCTGTGCCCAGCACAGCAGCTGATGCATTGTTGCACTCAAAGTTATTTCAAAGAAAGAATGGTAATGGTTCACTTGGTAAAGATCACTTTATTAGACTGAGTGAAAGTCTCAAGATTATTATAAATGGAAGTATAGAAGGAGATGCAAGTTGGGAGAGATGAGACCTAACAAATAGATCAGTTGAATTAATCCTAGAAGTCAAGAACTGCAAACCATCATTTAATCATGATAATTTTTAAACAAAAATAGCTTTTGTTTAAAACAAAATTTAATTGTGTACACAATTAAATATAAGTAAAACTCAGTTCCTTCCCTCAGATTATAATGTCATTGGGGAAACAAATATGTCAAATAGCCATAAAACAAAGCAGAATTACAGAAATGTTAAATGCAGCAACAAGGTATGTGCTATGAGAAGACACAAGATAGAGCTATTGTTCTCCATTTGAATGTTTCAAGAATAATACAAACAAAATGACCCAATATACAACTCATCATTTTCTGCCTTCAACAGTCTACCTCCTGTATTCTCTGTCTCATTTTATCTGACTCATGAATTCATTACTCAAATTGCAACATGTTGTCTTGGTCCTTTTCCCACTTGTCTATGATAAATCTAATTGAATAATAATGCCAGTGACACTATGTGCCTTTTAAATTAATTAAAATTTGCCATTTTCCATTAAGGTATAGTTTACATAAGCTAAAACTCACCCTTTCTAGTATTTAGTTATGCAGATTTTGACAAATGAATACCATTGTATAACTACCATCAAAATCAAGATACAGACAGTCCCATCACTCCTCAAATTCCCTTGTGCTTCTCTGTAGTCAACTCCTATCCCCACCTCCAGCCCCTGGTGGCTACTGATCTGTTTATTGTCCCTATAGTTTTGCCCTTAATGTTTTAAGTACGGCTTGTTTCACATGGTAGATCGCATTTGAGATTAATCCATGTTGCAAGTATCCATAGTTCATTCCTTTTTATTACTACTTAATATTCCATTTTATAGGTGTATTATGGTGTATTTATCCCTTCACCAGTGGAAGAACAATTAGGTTTTTTTCTGGTTTTGGTTATTACAAATAACCAAACATACTTACTTTAAACATAGGGTATAGAGTTTTATGTGAAGAGAAGTTTTCCTTTCACTTGAGTAAATATCTAGGGACGGGAATGTTGGGCTCACCTGGTGAGCATAACTTTAAATGGCTGTGCCACTTTGCATTCCTACCAGCAGTTCTAGTTGCTTCACATACTTGTTCACTATTGCTGTTTGATTTTTCCAATTGCCTTTCTAGCAGTTGTACAGTGGTACCTCATTGTAGTTTTAATTTGCACTTCCGGACTGACTAATGATATTGAATATCTTGTCATGTACTTACTTGATATCTTTATATCTTTGGTGAGGTGTCTAATAAAATCCTGTACACATTTTTATTTCTTATTTTTGAGTCTCCTGAGCTCTTCATATATCATGGATAAAATCCTTTATCAAATGTGATTTGTGAATATTTTCTCTAGTCTTCAGCTTACCTTTTCATGACCTTAGTATTTCTTGAAGAGCAGTAGTTATTTTCAGGGAGTCTAATTTGTCTTTTAAAAATGGATTATGCTTTTTGGTGTCATAATCTAAAAAATCTTTGCCTAACCTAAGGTTACAAAAATACCTATCTATGTTTTCTTTTAGGAGCTTTATGCTTTGGGGTATTATATTTAAGTCTATAATCCCTTTTGAGTTAATATTTCCATATAGTGCAAGAACTGGATCAAAGCTTTTCTTTTTATGTATATGAATATCCAATCGTTCCAACATCTGGAGACATCTGTACCTGCATGTTCTTTGCAGCATTATTCACAATAGGCAAGATATGGAAACAACCCAATTCATCAACCATAAATGGATACAGAAAGAAACACACACACACACACACACACACGATGGAATGTTATCCAGCCTTCTTAAAAAAAGTAAATCCCACCATTTGCAATAACAGGGATGATCCTAGAGGATATTACGCTAAGTGAAATAAGCCGGTCACAGAAGGACAAATACTGCCTGATTCCACTTACATGAGGTATCTAACACAGTCAAACTCGCAGAAGCAGAGAGTAGAACGGTGGTTGCCAGGGACTGTGGAAAGGAGGAAATGGGGAATTGTTGCTCAACAGGTATAAAGTTTCAGTTATGCAAGATGAGTAAGTTCTAGAAATCTGCTATACAGTATAGCACCTATTTACAGCTAATAATCCAATATTATGGTGTTGTGCACTTTAAAATATGTACAGACAATATATTTCATGCTAAATGTCATTACCATACACAAAAAACAACAAACAAAAAACCACAAAAGAACACAGGAAAATTTGTGGAGGTCATGGATATGTTTAGTATTTCATGGTGCTGATGATATCATGGGTACGTACATATGTCCAAACACCAACGTTTGTACTTTAAATATGTACAACTGTTGCATATAAATTATACCTCAATAAAGCTTATAAAAATAAATACTTTTTAATTCAAACAAAAAACAGGACCCTCTTAAAAATTCTTATTGAAAGGTTATATACATATATATGTATTAAAGAAAAATTCAGAAACTACAGATAAAAAAATAGAAAACAAAAATCATAAGAGGCAGTGGTAATCAATTTTATGGCACATATTTCCAGTATTATTTTTAACACAGAGATAGGCA
>RJWJ010013197.1:0-40398 GCA_004363605.1 Indri indri
ACTAAATGAAATCTCACATAGATTTTATGTGGGAAAATACAAAAAAATTATTTCTACATTTTTGGAATTGGGAAGATCTTTGTAAGCATGGTATTAAAGATAAAACTCCCAGGAAAATATATACATATGTTATTTTATATATCTTTTAACCTTATGTGCCTCTAAGTTTACCATAACAAAATTCAAAAAGAAAAATATACGTGACTAAAGGTTAATCACTAAGTATATAAAGCACTCTTATTAATAAATTGAAAAGTGCTATATACTCAGTAGAAAAATGAGAAGAGAAAATGAATAAACAATATGGAGAATAAAACTAAATAATTTCAAATTTTAAAAAATCAGTTTTTCCTCTATAATTTCCAATGCATAAATGTGATAATTTGAGGGATTAGCAAAGTGCAAGGAAAATGGGCACTCAGTTATAACTTTCTTATTATTACTTAAAGTATTATAGACTTTGTGGAGGGTGAGTTTGCAGTGTGTAGCTAATACTTTCAGAGCATTAGGAACTTGCATGATTTTGGATGTAGCTATTTTCTTTTTATTTTCTTTTTAAATAGGCTTAAGTCTTAAATATACTATTAATAGCTTTGTTTAACCTACATAAACAATTTATTAATAACTCAAAGTTCTCCATCTTGGGTATTTAAAGAAATAAATCATGGTATACTCACAAATTGGTGTATTGATAATCAGTTGAAATAGTGAATAATACTATAATAAAATAAGAAAATGCTATTTTTTTAAATTTAAAAATAGGTAAATTCACACCTAACAGGTACAATGCACACTAGCTGTGTAATGGCCATACTTCTGACTTTGACTCAAACTGTACAAAAGCAATTCATATAACCAAAATGTTTGTACACCCATAATATTCTGGGAAAAAAGAAAAAGAAAAGAAACAGATGGAGGTATGTCTAAATATTCCCACTAATAGTTATTTCATTTTCATTTCGTATCTGACAATTGTTTGTATATTTTTAAGGTATGTGATTTGGCTTATAGAAGTTATTGAATATTATTGTTTCCATTGTGGATTCTACCTTTAATCAATATAAAATGATTCTTTGCTCCAAAAAAAAGTGTATGCTATGGATATAAATAATACGTGTCTTTAATAATTTATCAGTTATTTTTCAGTTTACTTCTTTTTCTACAGCAAACATGTTTAGTTTTGGAATATGGAAAACAATTTTTAAAAAACCACTCTATGTAAAAGAAAAAATAAAATAATGCATAATTTGTTCATTTTATATAGAAAAAAATTTCCGTATGTAGTTTGGAATCTATTGAATCCATTAATGTCTGATCTGGCCATTGAACTTCCCCATGAATCTAGTTTAAAATAGCAGAAGAGAATTCATACTTGCAAAAATAACCTTTGTTGGGTCTATAGAACTACGACTCCTCACCTTTCTAGAAATTTCTATATCCTGCTTTGCTCATTGCACAAAATCTTGAATCGAAGTCAGCTACTCCCAGACATTACCTAAAAGGTCCCCCTGCCACGTCCACATGCCTGTGCGCTGAGTCCACAGGTTCCGATGGAATGAGAGTCACTCCAGGTCCTGCAGTCTCGCCTTGGGTGTCCCTCAGCAGCGAAGCCATTGACATCACTGGAATTTAAGTGCTTATAATTAAACTGCATATTTAGCACCTCATTAAAAGAAAAAAAAATAGGGAGCTCATGTGTCCTTTGGTGCTATCCTGAAAGGATCAGCTTCAATCAAGAGGCAAGTACAGGTTTATCAACACAGCCAGAAGGGGCAGCAACTTTGCTTTTATTAATAAAAGTGTAAATTAGATTCCACAGAGCCAGTTGGGCCAGATGATAAGCCCTGAGGACCGTGTCTGGAATGCTGAACCGGATGTGTTCTGCTGGCTTCCCTCTGGCTCTGGGCGACACACATCGTAGTCTGTAGTCTGCAGGGCTTTCCTGAGGCTGAACAGGCAAGGAGACAGACACCACAGGGCTGAGACACCGCCTCTGTTTCTCTTCACGACACCTCTCTTTCCCCAGACTGCAGAGCTCTCCCTACCCAGCTTGTTTCTTCCAAGAGGGAAGCTGGTGAAGTCATTCACTTTGAAGCATTATAGACTGAATATGTTCCCACTGGTAGGTCTATGCGCATTTTTGACAAATAGAGGAAAAGGTTAATGTTTTCCTTCAAGGAAGGGTTGCTAATATTGAAATTTCTTGATTCAGTGGGGTTTGTACCAAAGAGGTATTTGGCCAGGCCATTCAGAAAACCCACAGAGAGTTGCTTACTACAGATGAGAATATGACCCCAAGGCTGTGTATACACCGATGGCTGCTAGTTTAACATGTTTTTGTCATTACGTGATCCTTTGCAAGATGGACTTGGTGAAGCAGTATCTGGGAGTGCTGTCATGTACTGAGGGACACTGGCAGGGCTGTCGGGGTCATCCGTGACCCTCCTTTGGCCTCAGTTTCCTCAGCTCTTCAATAGAATAAGGATAATATTTACTACTTCACAAAGCTAGCATAAGGATAAAACAAGATCGTGTATATGAAAACCCTTAGGAAAATCTTAAAGCATATACAGAGAAATATAAAAGTATAGCTGTTGCGTGTCTGCTTTTCTGGAAAGTAGAGCCACTTTCTTTCTTCTCTCTCTATAACCACAGGAGGTGAGCACTGTTAGAATCCCTGTTTGACAAATGGGGAAAATGAGGCACCAAGAAGTTAATTCATTAACTGCCCAAAGTCTCATAATTTGTAAGTGGCCAGGCCAGGATTTAGGTGTGTGTGGCTCTGTTCACGGTGGCACTTGAAGTACAGTGGCTTGGTCAGGCCAAAAAGTCAGTAAGTATTTCCCTATTAAAGGAATAAACAAATGAACAGGACAGGGTGCACAGATGTTCATGCCCCTCCATACACACTCTGGAACAAAGTGAGCTTGGAGAGAGAGAGAGAAATGGGGCTTGGAGGGTTGCCAAAGAGCCAGGAATTTCTGGGTGAAGAGTTTATAGCTTCAGTTGAAGAGGGGCAGTCAGTGGTTTTAATTTTGGTGTTTTAACTTGATACCCCATAAGGTATATCCCTGATTGTCTGACATCAGACTGCGTAAATTTTCCATCTCTCTTTTAGTATTGCAGGCGAAAGGCAACTGTAGCCAGCAGTGCGGACTGTGTTCTCCATTGGGATAAAGGATGCTCTAACAGCTTTTTTCTTGGCCATGAGAGTATAACACAGAAAATCTTTCCGATACTTACAAACACATAAAAGGGACAATCTTTAAATCACTGCGCTAATTAAAACATCTCGGGCTTTCCTTCTCTTCCTCAGTAACTATATTTACATCAGAGGAAGAAAAATGATTCGATAGCATTTTATAAAAGCCATTGAACAATAACATAAAATTCGAGTAGTATAAAGTTAGATTCATGAATGTTCTTATTAGTGATGTTTGTCTCACAGAAATTTGTAGGCATTTATTTTAAGAAGTTAATTTGCTATACAAAATGTAGTTAGAAAAATGGCCTCATTTTAACTCATTAAAAGAATGTTTCACAAAGAGTACATGTACGCCCCAGGCTGGGGCAGGGTGGGCCTTCTGAACCTGCAAAGTATCTGTGCCTGGGAAAACGAGACACGGTAATAAAAGTGAGTGGTTGACTTGTCAGATAAAATTTATTGTATGAAGGTATGTAACTCAAAACCTTCCTACCCAAAATTCCTGGTGGATTGCCAAAAGTGTGCTTGAAGCATGGCATTAGGAAATCAAAAATATGTAGTTCAATAGGAGCCAGTAGGCCTTTATGGGCATCTCCTCTTCAAAGGAAGGTATTTTTCTGAAATGTAAAGGATTCTTTCAAGGGGATCATGCAGACATCTGCAGTAATTCCTTTACGTGGCATCATTATTAAGTTTCTTGAATTCCAGAACAGATTCAGGGTGACTGAAAAATTGATGAAAAATTCCAAGGACTGCAAAAGAACACAGAGCACAAATCCCTGGGTTCTTTAGCCCCCACAACCAGGCTCGGTACCCTTTGCACCCGTCCGCCTCCTCTCACGGGACCCACAGGCGGCAGGGTCCAGCCAGCGCTATGCGGCCAGGACT
The DNA here is from genome assembly GCA_004363605.1 of Indri indri. NCBI lineage: Eukaryota > Metazoa > Chordata > Mammalia > Primates > Indriidae > Indri > Indri indri. Next base: position 4,094 of record RJWJ010013197.1, read on the forward strand.
CGGGAGCTGGTAGAGAGCCCAGGAGCTGCAGGACGGAGGGAACGAGGGTGATTTATGGAGGAGGCCGCCTCGGGCAACATCTGCTGTGGCACTGCCTCCCATCTAATCAGGGATGGCTCGAAATAATTAAATCAACCACTCACGATGCAGTGGATGACCCACCAGAGTCTGCTCAAGTCTGAGTGATGCTAAGATTAATGGCACCATTATCAGGAGCTCACACAACACTTTGAAAATGTCTCATCAGCCATTTTCATAGCCATGAGCTGTCATTTTTGTAATGGAAACAAAAATGTCACACATCACAAGATGGATTTCTCTATGGAAATAGCAACATGTCTTCCAAAGAGTTTACTTTTAATGTAGGTGATCATTGTGAAGGGGCATTGAACAGGACTGCCTTTGCCTGGGAGTCAAGAGGAATCAGCAAATACGCCTATGTATAGGCGAGGATGGGCTCATGCCTTTTATATATTAATAATTTGGCAGAGCGTAGAGGGACAAACAGATGAAATGCAGAATAAGAAATCGTTAATTCTATCTGCACCTCTGCATTAGAGGTGGTTTGGTGTAGACAGGTCAGTAAGCCTAAGGCTTAATTTTTTCATTTGTAAAAGCCATTAATTCTGTATTCTAAGAAATTGTGGAACGATATGATTGAGGCACTAATGAAAGGGTGTTTCTAAATGATGTTGAAATTATTGCATTTAGATATACAAATACCCAAGTGTTACGATTATATATATGTGTGTGTACATATATGTGTACGCACGTGTATCTGCACGTGTATGTATATGTATACGTAGGCGTGCACAACGCGTATGTATTCAGTGTTGGTGGAGGGTTTTGGAGTCTGAGGGAGACAAAGCGGCCTATGGACAAAGTGGAGCTGGTCTGCAGCAACTTCCCTCTTGTCACACACATGTGATCCTGTGCTCATTATTATCTAGGGTCTGTGTTGGAATACACAGTGCCAAAACTATTAGAAAAACAAAAAAGTGGGCTATGGTTCTAGATATTTTGATGTGCTAAATTAGACTAATAGTAAGAGAAACAGAGCAAACTTACCACTCTGGTTTTGGGCTGGAAAGCAAACTTCTTTGCAGGGCCTCACATGCCCCTGCACGTGCACGGGCTGGGCGCTGGGATGCTGGGCGGGAGCTGAGAGCTAGCAGCCCCCTCGTCAGGGCACATGGCGTCTGCTAGTTAGACCATGACAGCTGATGCCAGTTTTTAATTGGACAAAGCGGCGCACAGAGAATGTTCGAAATTCATTTCGGATCTGTTTGTTACGGGCAATGCCCTGTGGCCGCTACCAGATTTGGGATTTCCATGTGTGCGCAGCACGTGGCCCTGTGTCACTTTGGACGAGCTCTGCTGGAAATTACACTCTCCTCTCTGTTTGTCTTCTCTGTCCTTTCCTTCCTTCTGGTAAGTCCATCAAGTGTGGTACAACACCTAACACTGAGTGGAAAAAGAAAAAAGCATGACCTAAGTTGTACCCCATTCCCCTGCCATCTCCCCCCAAATGTTTTTCGTTATTTAAAATAAATAAGAAATGCCTCCTGACCACCTGAGACTGGCTCTGGGACGCCCTCCCACCTCGATTCCACAGTGGTCTGTGCATATTTCCACTTCTGTGCTCTTTATTCTTATATATGACTCTGACTTCCACGCTGGACTGCCAGCTCCCAGAGTACCAATGTCTCTCCCAGCCTTGCTATTTCAGCAAGATCTTTGTCCTCTCTGCCATAGGGAACACAACAGATACCTGTTAAATTAACTGAAGAAATGAAAGTGCAACTATGAACAATTTAAGAGGCAGTTGCCCATTGCCAGGAAAGTTCCTTATATGGACGGGATGTCTAATATAATGCAGATCTCTCGGTGCGAATTACAGTTGTGTTGGTCATTCACTGGGATGTTTAGAGACATGGGATGGCGAGGCGAAGTTGGACGAGCCGGGGGACGGCTGAGTTCAAGAGCGACCTCCCCGCCCCGCTGCCTCTGCCTTCCCCAGGACACCTTTCCTCTCATTCTCTGTATGGCTCTGTTTTCTGTCACGTGTCAGTTATTTTTAGCACCCACAAGGCTTTGTTCATGTCTTCTCCACTCCATCGCCAATTTCTCAGCCTGAATCCACAGCTGATGTCCTCACAAGGACAGGGAGCCGCCTGGGTGTGACTGCAGGCCCACACGTGGGACGGCCACGCGACCAGGTAGCACCGTTCTCTGTCCGTCCCTGCCCTGCCTGTCACCTACGCACACCAGCCCACGCTGGCATCCGCACCCTTCTTGCACGTTGCCCCTGCCCGTAAGGAAATGACAGATAGTTGAGAAGCTGTGCCCCTGACCATACAGATGCCAGTGCGGTCTTGCCCGTGGCAAGGTTCCTCACACCCGTGTATAAAAGGACCGCTTAAACCTCCGCTTGCTGGGTGCACGCTATATGCCAGACACATCTTGGTGCCTTAAATGCATTATCTCATATAATCTACACAGGCGTCCTTTCAAAAGTGAGAAAATGGAAACTTAAGGAGGCTGTGTAGACCTTCCCAGGGGCAGATCTGTAAATGAGAAGTCCAAACCCAGCTCTGTTAGTCCCCAAAGCTTGGGATTTTTGCAATGGGCAAAACGCTTTTTCCCTTCCAGGTATTTCTTCCTACTGGAAATAAAACACTTGGCCTATTATTAAAAATTCTATTTAGTAATGTGTATTTGTTTGACTTACATATAATCAATACAAATTTAACATTGATACTAATATTGAACAGCTTACATTGTTAAATTTTAAAAAATTTTTACAAATTCAAGTGTATCTGTTTATATCTTATTGCCCAACTAGATTTAGTAAATAATTCACTTTGATTTTTTTCCCCAAATTTTCATAACCTAAAACATTTTGATCTTTTATTGGTCTAGAAGTTCACAATTTCAAAAGAGCAATGTCAAGATTGGGAAGCTAAAAAGTTTGGGGAGCGGGATAAATTGATTATGCTAGAAAATATGGCCAATATTCATTTATCTATTGAAGCAGGTTGAATACTCTATTTCTTTGCATAAATACTGACCAAAATAATTATTGCTACTTGAATATAGCAGCAATAATTATTTTTCTTGCAATTTTACTAACTACTAATAGCAAACAGGCTTTGAGCAGTTACTGTTTTCCAAACACTTTTTCGTGATGGATTTTGTGTGTATTTGTCTCAGTTTGGGTTGTAGAATCAGATCTCTGGTCAAATCCAAGGTCACCTGTTTGCTTAGTACAAGATCTTGGACTAGTCACATCATTTCTCTGTGCTGCAGCGTTTTCATTTATCTCATAGGGCTGTTGTTTGGATCAATGAAAGCATTTAGAACAGTGTTTGATACATTGTACTAGCACAATATATATTAGTATGTGTATTATTTGAATCACAAAAGCTGGATATTATTTGATAATCAATGATTTATGTGTTCATCCTAGTTAAGAGTTTTGGCCATTTGGATGTTTAAAATACACTGCTGGAATCCAAAATCAGTTTTATTTACTAATGATTAGTAATAAAGGCACAATGTGTTCCTTTTCCAAGTAGCTTATTTGCTTAAAATGTAAAGAGCGATTTGTTTATTTTTCTTCTTTGCTGTGTGTATGTGTGTATGTACAAAAATTATGAAGTGATTTAGTCTCATGTGAAATGTGAGCGTGCCACAGAAACTGAGTTCTCACATAGGAATGTGTTTAATGCTCTGAAATCACGAGTTGGCCAATTTGTTCCTTGTGACCAGGAGGGAGCTCTCCACCTCTCTCCACCACAGAGAGCAGAGTGGAGAGCAGCCCTTTGTCCCAGGCCAGCATGTGCAGTGGTGCTGGGCTGCTGGTGACTTACTGAGGCCACCCACGTCCAGAAAAGCACACTGGGAGTGAATGTAACTTAAGAACCTGGAATAAGCCAAGTAGCATTAAAAACACTTAGCTTAAGGGACTTACTGAATGATTCCATCCTATGGTTTATTCCCAGGACTTCCCTGAATCTGAAACTATGCAGCCAAAGCTGGAATATGGACAAGGGTGGGTGTGGAGGGAGGTGACTAGGACCCCCGCCAGAGATAAAATTACAGGGATAACGTACTTCCCCATGTTGTAGCATACTGTTACCGGCCCAGAGTCCGGTGCTGTGCATAGGGTAATAGTTAGGCTGTGAAAAGAATGTGAAGTTCAAGTATTTCTACCACGTGCGTGTTGAGGAGAAACAATAACGTATATCATCTTAGCCCGTTGGTCACAGTGACTATTTTTTAAAATAAATCAGTGGGAATACCAACTAAGGAGGGATGAATAATTACTAAGTGCATTGTGCTCTCTTTAACCAAAATTGAGCTCAGGCCATTAATCTGAAATCTGAAACGCAGGTGTACGTTACATATTGCAAGATTCTTTTGTTTTCTTTTTGTATGAATTGAAGATGTACAACATGATGTTTTTGTATAGAAAGAAAAATATTGTATCATCTCACTTATACATGGAACTTTAAAAAAAATGTTGAATACATAGAAACAGAGTAGAAAGGTGGTTACAGGGGTGAGAAGGGGGAGGAAATGGAGAGATGTAGGTCAAAGGTTACAAACTTGCAGTTGTGGAGGATAAATAAGCCTGGAGAGCTAATGTACCACAGGAGACCTAGAGTTAATAATACTATGTTGTAAATTGAAAATTTGCCAGATTTTTTTCAATGTCTTAAGAAAAAAGTTTTCACTATGATAGGGTTAAAAAAGGAATTTTTAGGAAATAATTTTGGCTAATGCTTTCCTAACCCAAAGTTTCTTTGATATCGGCTTCTATCTGATTCCATTTCAAGCAATTGCATCACTACCATTTTGGAGAAAACATTTTCATGTCATCAAGAAGTGATTTGAAACAGGAAATCAGCCCCGACATCCACAGATAGAAGCTGTTGTGAGCAACTGAATGGATTTGAGCCCACATGCCTGGGCATGTTTTATTTTGGACTAAATCAGGAAAAGAGGTTTATTTGTGTACTTCAGTGAACATGCACTAGGTTTTAGGGAACTGTTAATCTCATGGCCTTCTGGGATTATTTGGTCATTCATTACAGGTATCAAAGCAGAAACTAAATTCTGCTGTATTGTGAAGCTTGGCCCATTCAATTGGAAAAATCTTAATGATCAAGAAACCATGTGTTTTTACTCAGATATGTTTTATGACATAGCTGTAAAATCTTGTCTCAAATAGACCTACCACAGCCTTGCATTGTTTCACAGACAGTAATAGGGCTTGCTTCTAAAATGCCTTTGTATTAAGTCAAAAATACTGATGAAAACTAGAGAGCTTCGCACAGGAATTATTTATGACTTTTTTATTACTAACACTAAGGATCTTGAAAAACACTATACAGGCCTAAGTGTTAGCTTCGAGTCTGTAGAAATTCTAGCAATGGGTGTGCGGCAGCCATGGGGCTGGGCTGGTTAAAGACAGCCCGCCTGGGTCACTGTTAACAACTGTGTTTAAAGGTTTCTTACTTGGCACAAATGAAGTTCCAGAAGGATTAAAGTGTGATATGCTGGCTATCAATCTAGAAATAGTATTTTCCATAACATTTGAAGGAGAAAAAGGGCTAAATTGTTGTTTTGACTCAGATTGTCTTCCACAGAGAAAAAAAAATTTAAAGGCGTACCATGGAAGTTGCAGAATTCTTCTCTTAAGGAAAGAAAGTTCTGTTAACTATGACCAAGTAAACATATTAATCAAATAAAAGATTAATGTGATTAAGCTACACATGACATTTTAGAAATGTGATGTGATTTTGTAACTCTTTGCCTCTTAGCTTCCCTATCAATTCACCATCGTTGATTTTCTCAAGAAATTCTCAAAAATTTTCCTCAAGATCAGGAAATAGAATGACTATTCACAGATGGGCTTTAGCTGCTGACTTTAATCTTCTACTTTTGATTCATGTAAGGCATGGTCTGGTCTTTATTCCTAAAACCTCAGTTGTTACTAGGAAAATGCCACAAAGACGTGTTCTGAAACAGGATCAGCTTCACTTTTACTGTGCTCAGATACCAAAACAAAACTCTGTAAAAATAATTTTGTGTATGATCATTACTCAAAACATGTAGTGATCCCAACTGTGTGCCAGGCACCATGCTAAGGGCAGCCTACGTTTTGGCATTTATTATGTGCCAACCCCATAATCTCATTAGTTACAAATAAGATTTGAAATGGTATTGAAAATGGGACTGTGTCTTGGAATCCTTCACTATTCACAACACAACTAGCGTTTTGTATACAATGAGTGTCAAATGAAGAGTTAACTGAGTGATGGAAAACAAAAACAAATGAAAAGTCTTTTCTCGAGAGAGATAATCATACAAGGTCAACTCAGTCGTATTTTTGAAACCCACTCTCGAGCTGTGTACACCATACCCTGACCTGGCTCCTAACCTTACGTCAGGAATTGCACCTCACACAGTAAAGTTACTAGGTGGGAAACTGCCTGTCACGGGCTGCATTACATCCCCCAGAATTCACATGTTGAAGCCCTCACCTCCAGTGCTTCAGAATGTGACCGAATTTAGAGACAGGGTCTTTAAAGAGGTAATTAAGGTAAAATGAGGTCATTAGGGTGGTCCAAATCTAATCGGACTGATGTCCTTATAAGAAGAGGAAATGAGGACACAGAGGAAAGACCATTTGAAGACACAGGGAGAAGACAGTCATCTACAGGTTAAGGACAGAGGCCTCAGGAGGAACCAACCTTGCCAACGCCTTGATCTCAGACTTCTACCTTCCAGAACTATGAGACAAAAAATTTCTGTTGTTTAAACCACCCAGTCTATAATATTTTGTTATGGTAACCCTAGGAAACTAATATACTAATATTAAACTCTATGTGACTTTTTGAAACATACGTAAAAGGATTTTAAAACGTGTATATGTTTCTTTTCTTTTCTTTATTTTTCCCTCAGCTATCCTATCTGAGTATATGTGTCTGTGCACATGGATGATAAGTTAAGCTTTATAAAGAGCAGTGCCAGCACTTGTCTGTCTTAGGGATATTCGAGGCTAACACGTCCAGCGCCAGTCCTCTCTTGTGGAGATCTGGCTGTGGGCATCACAGTGACCATCCACATTCGCAGGAGGGGCAGGGCCAGCACATGCTGCGGAACTATGAAGAAAGGCATTGCACTGGTGCAAGAGGCACTGAGCAGACTTTGCAGAATGCGGACTTCTGTATTGGAGTCAACTAGTTTTCCAACATGGCTTTCTTGAGAGTGAGCTACCTTTGGTGGAGTCGTTGAAGCGGGTGAATTTGACGTGGCAGTGTGAAACTCTTTGAATTGGCTAGCCATAACCCAGAAAGCTTTGTTAGCAACATCACACACCCAACAACTGCACAAACTTGACTGAGAAGGAAGCCTTAAAATAAATGCCATGCAGAAAAGATGCTCATTTCAGCGCCTCTTTCTGTTCTATGTGAGGCCATCCCACCATGCCTAGATGGCCGGGTGCGGCACAGAGATGGAAGCTGTGTGCCTCCCAGCTGTTCCGACTGGGCAACTTAGTTGTGGTGCCAGCAATCACCCAATTCTTGTCTTTCTTACAAAAACAACAAAAAGCAAGGATGTGCTTCCATGTCTGGGGATCAGCAAGGACCTTGCAGCAAGTGTCCTCTCACGTGTCAGGGCCTGCATCTCCGCTGTCTTCCTCACTCACTGGCTCTAAGGGAGTCTGGGTTGGAAAACGGCTGTAGAAAATATTCAGATTTATTTTGCAATCTGGAGAAATAGGAGTGAGACTCACCAGAGGGGAAAGTGCTTCATTCAGGCCCAAATCAGTAGAGTTAGTGTAAAGGTTAAACCTGAATTGAATTCAGTTCAGTGGGGGCTTAAGGATTTTTGTGTTTTGAAAAAGAATATTATTAAAATCCTTCAAATACCTCATCCATTCTTCCTTGAGGGGGACTTGCTGTTGTCTTTCGTTCCAAGTAAAAGCTATTACCTGGACCACTGCAGTGGCTCCTGCACCCGTTCCTTTCCCTTGCTTCATGGTGGCTGGCCTTCTCGAATGTTCTATGCCTCTTATGCCATCTGCATCCAGTGACTTGGGCTGTGGATTACTTAGGTTCCTGAGTGAAACCTTCTGGCTCATGATTCTCCAGTGGCTTCCTGTGGCCTCTTCTATCAAACCTAGCTTTCCACGTCCATGCGTCAAAGGCCCCTTAGACAACTGCCTTTCTCCTCTCCTGCCCGTTTAGTCCCTGATGTGCTCATTGCAGGTTGCTCTGGCGCCATGCACCTCACCACACCATCCCTCGCTCTTAGGGACACTGGACACTTTGCCCAGGGACACCTTTCCCCTTCATCTTCATTTCCTCAGGTCCTTGCAGTGACCCGCCCCTGATGACATCCTCTTGTGCCCAGTGTGCTTCCCTCGGGCATGTGTAAGTAGTTGTTCTCAGCGTGTTAGAGTGCTTCTCCTGCTGGCTCACATCTGTCGTCACCGTCCCACTGTGCCTTGTATTTAAGAGTTGCCTTTGGAACAGTCAGACATGGGTTTGAAACCCAGCACCGCAAGCACTGGCTCTGTAAGCCTTGGAGACTTGCTCAAACACCCACATCCCCTGTATCTCCAACATGGAAATAATGACCATCCCTGTAGAATAGCATCTGGGCTGCTTCATGGCTGCTCAGCCAGTGCAGGTGCACAAGGCCCTGACCTAGGAGGGACCCCCACTCTTGGGCTTTAAGGCTCTCTGGTCCTTGTCTTAAAATTTCAATAATTTTACCTTGAAATGTGTGTTTTATAAGTGATGTCTGATGGGACAGTGGAGCATGGGGTGGGGCAGCTGAAGGCCTCAGCTCACACGGGTCCTTCTCCCTGGCTTCCCTGTCTCCCCAGGACTGGTTTCCAGCCGCCTGCTTGCCCACCTCCCGCTGTAGTCTCCCCAGGGCACACCTGGCCTCCCACTCCCTGGCCCACACTGTGGCTGCTGCTGCAGCAGCCATCCTCATCACACCTAGCGGTGCCGCTGCCTGTGCAGCAGGTGACTCTGCACAGGCAATCAGGTTGCTAATGCATATGGCGTGGAAGCTACCAGACTCTTAGGCTGCCCAACCACCATGGCTTGGGACTGCAGGCCCGTGACAAGGGGGATGTACGTGGGTCTGGAGGCTAGCAGGAGGGTAACAGGTGGGGACCATGTTCCTGGGCACCTGGGAGGATCTGCATTTGCCCAGGGATCGTCCCTGTGTGTGAGAGAGTGCAACATCAAATAGCAAACAGAAAACACCACAAACAGTTGAGGGACCATGGGACAAAGGCAAAGGCATTATATTTCAGTATGATTAAATAAGGCACTTTTATCCTGCATTTTTTAAACAAGGGGTCCCACATTTTCATTTTGCACTAAGCTGCAAATTATGTAGCAGGCCTTACATAGAATTACTTTGAGAATTAAATGAAATAACACATGCTAAGCATGTGGAAAATACTCAGCGAAAGGCAATTTTTATTTTTATGAGTGCATGTGTAGTCTCCCCAACTATACTGTGATTTCCTTGAGAGCCGGGGTTCTAATGCCTGCTAATTTTCCTGCTTCCTATTTGTCTAGGCCAGAGCCACTCCTGATATACAGCTATTGTAGGAGTAAAAAATGCTGTGTCAGAAGTTTTTAAATTAAAGCCTGTGGGAGGACTACAGAAGAGCTAGGGACTGCCTGAAATAGTAAGAAAATTGTGCATGATTTTGTAGAGACTTTTTTTTTTTTTTTAACAATCTATAAATGTCATCATTTTCTGAGAGGGCCTTATGACTCCGAAAAGATTAAGGATCACTGCACTTAAGCTTTAAGAAAGAACACAGTCAGATCATGGACAGCAAAGAGAGAGAGCTCGTCAGAACCATGTCTCCCCTTGCTAGGGAAGGGTTGAGGAGCAAAGTTTCCCTAAACATCCCTTTAATTATTCAGAAACAGAAGACGGTAATGAAATTTAGTTTATCATTTCTTAGTCAAATAATTCACATCTTATTAAAAATATTGTTTTGCTCTTACATCTCATTATTTAAAAATAAGAAAATTATCTTAGATTCCTTTGTAAGACATTGTATGCAAGACAGCAATTCCAGCATTCATTTTCCTGTGCTATTTGTCTAGAGCAGAAAATGGGGTTATATACCAGGTGTTACCAGAACTTCTCTCCAAATACATGACACTGCTCTTGGGAAGCTGGACTGAGAGATCTGTGGCCATGAGCTGCAATTGTAAATATCATTAACATTGAAACGAGCATTTCAACAACCATGCACACATCCTTTTGACGTTCACTAGAAATGCCATGCATTTTTATATAGTAAAAAACAAAGACAGTACCATTTGGGAAACGTGGCTGTTTTAATTATATCATTTTATTAATTTTAATTACATTAAATTATATTTGATTGCATCACCATGGACTAATCATGTTTGATATGCCTAGTAAAATGTTAAAGTTTCTTTTTAGAAAGTTTTCATAGTATTGTAACCCAGAGTTCTGTGACTATTGGAACAAGATGGTAGAATCACCTAAAAAAGTTTTTAAATGTTTAATTTTGATTGAAAATATATGTGATTTGTTTTCTGCATCGTGTTGCAATAAGTGAACCTGTGATTTCAATGACCATGTCTTATTTCCTGCATTGCTCACAGTTCTGTCACACTTCTGATCCTTGCAAGAATTGTCTTCCTTTTTGGAATATTTGGAAATGGTGTGAGAAGCCGATATTTGCTCTTATCTACCCTTCTTATACTATCCTTACTCTTAGGGGAAATCAAACACTTTTTCATTCCTCAAACAGAGGAAAACCTGAGGCGAGAGTCTGGGAAGTATGATCAGTGCAGCTCAGCGGGTCATTCCATCCTGAACTTCTTTGCTCACTTGATAGCCTTTGCACAGAGGTTTGCAGACCATTCCCGGATGTCGTCTCTGAGTTCAGATTCTATTTCATGATTTCATATGGGTTTGCCTTTCAACAAATCGTGCTGTGACCCTGAGCTCAAGTTACCCAACTCAAAAAAAGAAAATTAAAAATAGAGTTGATGAAGAGTAACAGCATTTACCTTTGAAAAAGGTATATAATCAGGGATAGATTCATAGCATTTGCCTCAAAATTCTACATTTTAATTAGAGATAATATAATTAGAAATAAGTCATTTTCATTGATATTTCTACATATGTTATTATAGCAAAGAAAATTATAACTGGGTCCTAAGAGATATTTTTAACTTCTTGTTTTGAAATAAATTTAAAGTTGCATATACTCTTCACCCAGCCTCCCATAATTTTAACATCTTATATAACCACAGTACAATTATCAAAACTAATGTATTATCATTAGTACCACATTATCAACTAAATACAGATTTTATTAGCTTTTCCCCCATTTTTCTACTAATGTCCTTTTTTCTGTTCCGGGGTCCAATGTAGGAACTCACATCGACCTCAATCTTGCTTTTGTCTTTCATGACCTTGATGCTCAAGGTGTATTGGTCAATTATTTTATAGAGTGCCCTCTGATTAGGCTTTTTCTGTATTTTTTCATTATCGAATTGAAGTATATGTTTTTTGGCAAAAAGATTGCAGAAGTGATGTACCTTTCTTAGTGCGTCACATGAGGGGCAGATACTGCTGGGATGTTTTATTAGCAGTGATATTAACCTTGATCCTTAGTTGAGGTGGTGTCTGTGGGTTTTACCATTATAAATGTACTCTTTTCCATTTGTAATTAATTGATAAGTGTCTTAGGGGAGATACTTTAAGACTATGCAATGATTTTGCTCCTCCTCAAAATGCCACTCATGTTCTTTGGTGAATCTTGCCTCCAACAATTATTACTGCAGTGTCCTAATGTTGATTGTATATTTTCTACATTCCTTCTATATCTACTGGAATTCTATTGTATAAGGAAGAGATCTTCCTCTTCTCTATTTATTAATATGCTTAATTGTTTACTTATATCAGTATGTTGGCTTCATGGATATTTATTTTATTCCATGAGCTGTGCTAGTATTTATTTTGTTGCTGAAGTTATTCCAGCTTTGGCCATTGGAAGCTCTGTCGGGTTGTCTTCTGTGCCTTCTTAAGATGCCCATTCTCTCTGAAGCACTTTCTCACTCTGGCACCACAAGATGCTCCAGATTCACCTTGTATTTTCCCCGCCCATATCTTGGAACCAACTACTTTTTCGAAGAGCCCTGATAGATATTAAAATAATGATTCAAACTTAGTTTGGGAACCACTTGATGATAATAGGTACTAGTGATCGATAATGCTCTATGCGCTATCATTTCTTTTAAGCCTAGAAACATCACAAGAAACCCCTGCAGTAAGGGTGATTATTGCCATTTTGCTGATGAGAAAACAAACTAAGAAAAAGAGCAAGTAATTGCCTAATATCTTACACTCATAAAGGAAGGTGCTGGAATTGCCACGGAACTCTTCCAAGCTTCAATGCCTGACTTCTCTCACTTCTCCTGAACTGAAACAAAATATCAGAAACTACTATTATCGATTTGTTGGCTGGCCAATATTTAACAACAGTGAAAGGCAGAGTAAAATAGTTTTGCCAAAACCAGTGTGCCAGTTCTCTTTTTTATGAAAAAATCTTCAGTTCTGACCAAAACAAGCTCTATCTTCATCTGGAATAGAAAGCTGTGAAGATTGAGTTTGAGTTTGAAATTGTAAAACAATCAGAAGGAAATATGCTTAGGTCACAAGAGAAATATTTCTGGTGACGGAGTATACCCAAACACAGAGAAATATTTTTATGCTGAAGTTAGGGAGAAGCAAAAAAGGAGGAAATGAGACTTTTTATTCCCACTAAGCACTACCATTTTTGAAAACTCCAAGTTTCATCCATCAGCATACATCCTATGAAGATTTGTAAATTCATACAAAAAGGAATGTTCTTTGGACTACTGTAAGTTTTTCTTACCCATTCTCCTTTGATTGGGTAACAGATGACAGTTTATAATAGAATAACAGGCTATGGTAACACGGAAAAAAACATAAAATTTAACATTTATGTGTTTCCAACTCCTGGTCACATGTCAGGGGGATTTAAAAAGGATTAAGTGAGAAATTTATAGCTTTGTACAATCACATTTACAGCAATAATATTAAAGCTTTCAAAAAGATGAAAAATGGAAAAATTACAATGTCAGATTTTTTAGGTCCGTAATCTGCTATGGGGAAGAACTACCTTGAATGTGTGTGTGCATACATAGAATCAGTTTCTGGGAAAAGGGAGGTTGAAGTGACAGAAGACAAGTCTGCTTTCCCACTATTTGAGGAAGGAAAGACAACTTTCTACAGTGTGGCAAACGAATAGCAGGAGATCCATGTGTAGAACCTCACATCCAAATTTCATTTCTGAGTTAAATATATGATTTGATAAATTCCAGAACTTTCTACCATTTCCTTACATGACTTTGAAACCAGCAGCCAAAATAAAAACAGTAGGCAACTGACAGTTATTGAGTAGTTATTGGGGACATCTTTTCTTCATGACAGCATATATTGAATTATGAAAAAAATGCATACCTGAATAGACAAGGTGAATTTTCTCCTTTTAAGACACCTTGTAAAACAGATAAACTGTAGGAGATAGATAGATTACATATGTATCTTATGCAATGGAGTTATGCAGATATACATTGTGTGCTTATGTATATGTGGACATAAAATTTAATATACAGTGAATATATATGTGTATATGCATACTTTATCCATACTTGTATATATTGTATTTTACATATATTATCAATTACCTTTGAGAGATAGTCATATATTTATGTATATCATTTATATATCATATATATGAAAATATAATATATTTATATCTCCTGTGTATAGGTATATATACATTATAGATTTATGGATGTAAATATTTTATATGTATATTGTCACTTGTATGTGAAAGCTAATTGATAGCCAACATCTTGATGCACAGTTCTTTAAAAAGCAATGATGCTTTTGCCCAGTACTAGAAAACTGATACTCAATTTTCTATTTTTGCTTCCACCAAAATGAAAAAGAAAGAACTCTGGCAATTAAGGTGTGATTTGAAGAAATCTTAATTAATATTTCTAGTTTTCCTGACACGAAAGTTGCATATGTTCCCACCCCTGTGCAGAGCAGAGGTCTGCAGACTTGTCCTTGTGAAGAAAGGAGGCCACACGCACCTTAGGGCTGTGTGGGGCCAAGGGCAGACAGTGGTGTGGCGGAGGAATGAAAAAGTATTTTAATGACTGAAATAAGAAAAGAACCTCTTTTGGTTTAGAAAACACCTTGAAGAGTCACAACCATAGTGTGATGGGGGAGCAGAGGGAGATATCAAAGCCTCAGGACAGTAACGAGGGAATGGTAGCACAAGCAGCTGTTTAAAGGAGGAGTGAACCAAAGCCTGGCAGAGAGGGAAGGGAGGCAGGAGGTGGCTGCACTGCCATGGCAGCCCGCTGCTTGTGCTAGTGAGAAACTGTCAAATGACTTTGAGAAAAGGAGCAACTATCATTTGAATTTAAATTATTTGTTGGATGTTCACCAACCTTATGTCAGTAGGAACAGGAAAGAGAGCCAGAGACTAAAAACTTAAGAACCGGGGATTCACCGGGATCTGGAAGAATGATGGAGACAATGAGATGAGATTTTGAGCCAATTTTAGCAAAATCTCAGACCATTATCAAGCACTGAATTGAAGCAGCAATAAAAAATCTTCCAATTAAAAAAATCCCTGGATTAGATGGGTTCACACCTGAACTTTACGAAACCTACAAAGAAGAACAGGTACCTATACTGCAGAAATTATTCCATAACATTGAGAAGGATAAACTTCTCCCCAACTCATTCTATGAAGCCAGTATTACTTTGATACCAAAGCAAGGAAATGACACAGCAATGAAAGAAAACTACAGACCAATATACCTTATGAATATAGATGCAAAAATTCTCAATCAAATCTTAGCATACCAAATTCAACTGCACATCAAAAAAATAATTCATCATGACAAGGTGGGCTTCATCTCAGAGATGCAAGGATGGTTCGACATATGCAAATCTATAAATGTAATTCACCGTATGAATAAAAGCAAAAACAAAGACAATATGGTCCTTTCAATAGATGCAGAAAAGGTATTTGACAAAATTCATCACCCTTTAGGATAAGAACTCTTAACAAAATAGGCATAGATGGGACATACCTTAAAATTATTAAAGCCATGTATGACAGACCCACAGCCAACATCATACTGAACAGGGAAAAATTGAAAACATTCCCACTTGGAACTGGAACCAGATAAGGTTGCCCACTATCTCTATTCTATTCAACATAGTGTCGAAAGTCCTAGCCAGAGCAATCAGACAAGAGAAGGAAATCAAGGGTATCCAGATTGGGGCAGAAAATGTCAAACATGCACTCTTTGCTGATGATATGATATTATATCTAGGAAACCCCAAAGATTCAACCAAGAGACTCCTTGAATTGATAAATGATTTCAGCAAAGGCTCAGGATACAAAATCAATTCACACAAAGCAGTAGCTTTTATATATGCCAATAACAGTCAAGTCGAGAATCAAATCAAAGACTCAATACCTTTCACAATAGCATCAAAGAAAATAAAATACTTAAGAATATATTTAACTAAAGAGGTGAGAGACCTCTATAGGGAGAACTACAAAACACTGAGAAAAGAAATTGCAGAGGATGTAAACAGATGGAAAACCATATCATGCTCATGGATTGGCAGAATCAATATTGTTAAAATGTCTGTACTACCCAAAGTGATCTATAGATTCAATGCAGTCTCTGCTAAAATACCAACATAATTTTTCATAGATCTATAAAAAATAATTCTACCCTTTGTATGGAACTAGAGAAGACCCTATATAGCCAAAGCAACCTTAAGCAGAAAGAATAAATTAGGAGGCATCTATCTACCAAACTTCAAGCTATACTACAAGGGTATAGTAACCAAAACAGCAGGATACTGGCACAAGAACAGAGCCACAGACCAATGGAACAGGACTGAGAACCCAGACATAAAACCATCCTCATATTGCCATCTGATCTTTGACAAAGCAGACAAAAACATACTCTGGGGAAAAGAATCCCTATTCAATAAATGGTGCTGGGAAAATTGGACAGCCACATGCAGAAGATTGAAACAGGATCTACACCTCTCACCTCTCACAAAAATCAACTCACACTGGATAACAGACTTAAACCTAAGGCATGAAACCATAAGAGTTTTAAAAGAAAATGTTGGAAAAACTCTTGTAGACATCAGCCTAAGCAAAGAATTTATGAAGAAGACCCCAAAAGCAATCACAGCAACAACAAAAATAAATAAATGGGACCTGATCAAATTAAATGGCTTTTGCATAGCCAAGGAAACTATCATTAGAGTGAACAGATAACCTATAGAATGGGAGAAAATATTTGCATGCTACACATCCAATAAAGGGCTGATAACTAGACTTTGCATAGAACTCAGGAAAATCAACAAGAAAGAATCAAACCACCCCGTTAAAAAGTGGACAAAGGACATGAACAGAAACTTATCAAAAGAAGACAGACTAATGCTCACAAACATATGAAAAATTGTTCAACATCTCTAATTATCAGGGAAATGCAAATCAAAACCACAATGAGATATCAATTAACTCCAATGAGATTGCCTTTTATCAAAAAGTCCACAAACAATAAATGTTGCCGTGGATGCGGAGAGATAGGAACACTCATACTCTGCTGTTGGGACTGCAAATAGTACAATCTCTATGGAAAGTAATATGGAAATACCTCAAAGAACTAAAAGTAGAACTACCATTTGATCTAGCAATCCCACTACTAGGCATCTACCCAAATGAAAAAAAGTCATTCAATAATAAAGACACGTGCACTTGAATGTTTATAGCAGCACAATTCACAATTGCAAAGATGTGGAAACATCCCAAGTGCCCATCAATACATGAGTGGATTAATAAAATGTGGTATATGTATACCATGGAGTACTACTCAGCCATAAAAAACAATGGTGAACTAGAACCTCTTATATTATCCTGGATGGAACTAGAGCCCATTCTTCAAAGTGAAGAATCACAAGAATGGAAAAACAAGAACCACATGTACTCACCATCAAATTGTTACTAACTGATCAACACTCAGGTGCACACATGGAAGTAATATTTATCAGGTGCCAGGCAGGTGGGAGTCAGGAGGAGGGGATGGGTAAATTCATAACTAATGGGTGCAGAAGGCACTGTCTGCGGGATGGGCAGGCTTGTAGCTTTGGCTTGGGCAGTGCAAAGGCAATAAATGTAACCAAAGTGTTTGTACCCCAGTAATATTCTGAAATGAAATAAAAAAGAGAAAAAAATTGCACTTAAATAAAAAGGTCTATTTAAAAAAAGAGGGGGATGACTCTAGCTGACATTTTGAGTCTGAGTAATAACACTTTAAATAAAACAAATAAAACATTTTTCCTTTTAGATGCAGTCCACTAGGAAATTATGATGTAACGTGAATGTTTCATGATCCTTTTATTAATACATTCCTTAAGCCTTCAGATGGCTACCTATTCAACAGTTTAGATTTAGGAGGAGCTGGCATATCCATCGTACCAGGGGAGAGGAAGAAGTGACAGAGAAATAAGAATAATAAAAAGCTGAATCTGAATGACTGAAACTTGTTTTACCGATATTTCAAATGGAACTTAGAGGTAATCAATAGTACTCAGATTAGGAAATTAAAATAAGAACAGACCACAAAAATGTAGTTAAGTTAGTAAAGTTATCTTTGCAAAATAGAAGTAAAAGGCAGAAATATGAAAATTGAATTTAAGGTGGGCAAGAGTTCTTTCTAAGAGTTTAGGTTGACCCCATTCATAATGGTCAGTGGAAATAAATTTTACTTGAATAGTCAATATCAGTATCATTGAGTAATTTGCACCTGCTGTGCCCTGTGATAGGTGTTAAGTACACAACTAAGAATAAAGAATAGTGTGGGCTGGGCACGGTGGCTCACGCCTGTAATCCTAGCACTCTGGGAGGCCGAGGCGGGCGGATTGTTTGAGCTCAGGAGTTCGAGACCAGCCTGAGCAAGAGTGAGACCCCGTCTCTACTAAAAATAGAAATAAATTAATCGGACAACTAAAAATATATAGAAAAAAAATTAGCTGGGCATGGTGGCGCATGCCTGTAGTCCCAGCTACTTGGGAGGCTTAGGCAGGAGGATTGCTTGAGCCCAGGAGTTTGAGGTTGCTGTGAGCTAGGCTGACGCCACGGCACTCTAGCCCAGGCAAAAGAGGGAGACTATGTCTCAAAAAAAAAAAAAAAAAGAATAGTGTGACTTCACAGAGCTTATAGATGAGCGGCAGGAAGTAGAAATACTAGATACCAGACTCGAAGTAAAGGATGGAGACTGTGTGCTGTACTGGTTGAGGATGTGGACTTGGAATACAAAAAGACCCATCATTCCTTACTTTGTGAGCATAAGCTAATAACTTGTATATTCTGAGGTTCAGTTTCCACATCTGTAAAAAGGAAGATAATGTTATCTACTGGATAAAATAAAACTGAAAGTGGGTCAAAGACAAATTATTTGTTCATTTAGCTTTATGTTACCAAGTTAAGGAGTTTGGTTTTTGTAATAAGGAAACTACTTGATGTTTGTGTTTACATGATCAAACATGATACATGTAAAATGTTTTTCACAATGTCATGCACATAAGCACTCAGCATTTATTATATGATGATGACGATTCTAAGAGGGAGAGGGGTCACCTAAATCAGGCTTAGACGACTAAAAAAGACTCCTCAAAAAAAGTGACTCAAGAGAAGATTTTTGAAATACTTCTGTTAGTTAGCTTTTAGTAAGAAGTATCAAATCACACTGAAGAAAGAGGTATGTGGGTATTTAGAAAGAATTATAAATATGTAAAACAAAGAAAAAAGTACTCCACATTATACTGTTTCCCTCTCAAAAGATGAGATATCTATCATGCAAAATATTTGACAACTAGGGAAAAAGATTCAAAAAAAACCACAAAGTAGAATTAAATAAGGAAGACTTCTAACTGCCTGATTGATGGTCTTAGCTCCTTCCTTCCATACATTCAAACATATGTTAATTATTTATTTTAGCAGGTGATTATGAGGATATAGAAGTATGATCAGAGAATTTAGACAGAAGTATTCACATTTTGAGTGTGTTTGTTAAACACTTATAATCCAAAATAAGAAAAATCCCTATTCTTAATGTGTTAATTATAACACTATGGACAAGAGGAAGTAACTGAAAATGCAAAGTATTCCAATTATAAGGTAACAGTTATGAAGGAAATAGCTCAGCAACATCATGGAAAGTTACACAGACATAAGAATTATTATTCAATCATCCTTTGAGCCAGTTATTTCATGAACATCTATTATGTGTCAAACACTGTGCTCAGAGCTAAGGATCCCATTAAGATGGAGATAGAAATAGATGCTGCTGCGAAGAGTGTTAAGTCTACTATCAGACACAAATGGATACTGAATAAATAATTACACTAAAAAATAGTTGTGTCCTAGTAAGTGCTTTCAAGGAAATAAGCAGGGTGCTATGGAAGATATAAAAATGGGAAAGGGGCCGTCTTCTTTACATAGGGGCAATTAGTGAAGGCTTTTCTGAAGAATGGGTGGGAGTCAATGAACACAGCAGGCTGCCTTGTGGGAGAGTGGCTGAGGAGTTGAGTTTATGTGGAAAGATTCAAAAATGTATCTATGCTGTGATTTCACCCATGAACAGAAGAAAACCCAGCATTTATTGAACATGAATCTGTGCTAGGCACCATGGTGAGTGCTTTGCACTCATTACCTTATTTAACTCTCCCACAATGCAGTGATGCACGTTTTACTAAACAGGCTACTTAACTTGCTCAAAGTTGCTTACAAGGGGCACAACCAGGATTCAAACCTCGATGGTCTGACTCAAGCCTTCAGTGTTGGCGACTATGCTACAGCTGTATACAAGTTTGGAGAGGCATACAAAGATAGTTTTATTTGTTGGGGAAGCAGGATTGCAGAGTATATGCTTTCGTTTTGATCACTCTCAATGGTGTTATAAAATTTTGGCAACAAATAATAGTTTTGTTTAATATTTCCAGTTTTCTCCATTAACTTAAAAAAATATTGAAGCAGTCTTCCTCTCCACCACAAAAAATGTTTTTTAAATCGAACTTAATTTCTTACAAAACTCTTTTTTAAGTGTTTAATTTTATCAAAGTGTTTAATTAAATCAAAATGTAATGTGCATCTGTTCAAAAAGTACTATTAGGGTGATAATTAAAAACATAATTCTCCAAGAATTGTTTAAATGGTCCCTGCTCATTTTCCCAATTTTGATTCTACTTTTGTATCTTTCAATTGTTTCAAGTGTCAGTTACCTCCACATTGGCAAATAAAATGTTTGGACAGCCAATTCTTGATTTTTAATTTTTGGATGATATCTCTTACTTTCCTTATATTGAGGTTGAAAATTAATCTGTTTTATACAATCCCCTCTAGCCATAAACTCACATAGACAACTCCTCCCATACTCCCAATATACTTGTATCACCCTTTTTGGTTAAATCAATAGTCAGAGTTAACATTCTTAAGACTATGCAAGTATTAACTACAGTTAAACAGGGTAGTTAATTATGATTAGCCTCTTTTCTTGAATAATTTTTAATTATAAGAATGACAGTAAAAACAAACCCATTTTTGTCGTATCTTACAAAGAACACAAAATGCTATTCTTTCAAATATGTTATATAAGTAAGGCAATAGCATTAAAAGTAACTTTTCAGGATATCTACTATTAATTTCTCTTAAAAATTAGTCTTAGATACTCCTTCAATTATGTAAGACACCCAGTTGTTACAAGCTTCGTTGTGTATTTCTATTAAAGGCACAAGTCAAGTAATATTCATGCTTTCCCAGTCTAGATCTATTTTGGATTGAACTTTATGTCAGACTGGTCTCTTTTCAATATTTCTTCTATTTCTGTAAAAATGTGTTAATCAAAGTCTAATCTCATGGTTAATAAAGTTCCCAAGTAATTCATCATTGCCTTGTTTTATAACCTAAAACCACTTGAAAGTTTTCTCTACAAAAAGTCCCTGTAAGTTGAGACAAAAAGAAAAAAATAGGTAAGTTTTAAAGCTGGATCACAATAGATGAGCAACGTGTTTATCGCAGCGGTGGCTGAGTATGAAGGAGTTAGGTGGAGAGGCACAGACTCTGCCACATCTGCAACCGATCACATAAGACAGAATGACAAGGACGTGTAGTGATGGGATAGTCTCTTTGCCAACATTTTACTTAGAGAGCTCTTTCAAGATTCCACTTAGAAATAAAAACAGCACAATGAGTATACCATTTCTGTGGGATGTAACACCCAGGTACTCTAAGTTATGCAAGGAATGTATTTAAGTATCTGCTTGAAATCTGGGACCATTATCAAACCATCCAGATCTACTGACACTGTTGCTTGATCTCTTCTTTCAGCCTTTTCCACCCACGAAAATTCTTTGCATTACTTGTGTGTTGAATTTGCTAGTATTGAATGTCCATCAGGATGGTAATTTATGAAGTGAAAAAGCCTCTGCCCTGGACTTGCTTCCCTCTTGCATGTGTCCCTCTCATTCTGGGTCCCAGGCCCCATCTCTCTGTGCTTCCCTGCTAGTCTCCCACATTTTGCCTTTAGGTCATTTTGGGAGATTGTGGAGAGAGTCCTAAAAGTATCATGCTTAATAAAGGCTTTTACCAGAAAAACAATTAAAGATGGAATTTAATATTTGAAATGGGGAATGTCTTTGTTCCCTGCCCTTTATATGTGGGGGTGACGAGTTATTATTATCTATTCTGTTGTTCATGTGTCTAAATAATATATGTGCTGCACTAATTTCCCTTTTCATTTTTTTTATAATGGCAAAATTGGATTCAAGATAAAAATTTCTCAGAAATAGAAAACCAGCATACTGTTAACAGACATTAAACATTAAAGACATTAACAGAACGTGATAGAAAGAGATGAAAGAATGTTTGATATAGGGAGTGAGATCAACAGGTCTGAGTTGTGAAAGCAACCTGCATGTTTCTGGTTTCAGATGCAGCCTTAACCATGTGATTTGAAAAACCCCAATTTAAGTTTCATATATATTTTTAAGTTGCCTGTCTTATCTATGACTCAACGTATGAGTTTGGAAATACTCTATGTTCTTTATCTACCTGTAAAATTCAGGCAATTCTGGCCTTTTCTCTTTATTGCTATTAAAAATTTTAAGGACATTAAAGTTCTGAAAAATTTCGAGTCCCAAATTGTCCTGATTACCATCTGAGCATACTTAAGAGAGACCATTCTTTGTAGTTGTCTTGTTTCTTAACACCTGTGCTTCACCAGGTGGTTTGGTGACGTCCTGGTTCTCGGAAGTGCTCAGGGTATGTCTAGCCCACCAGCCATCTTGGCAGGGGATCAGCTGTTCACATCTCTCCGCCACCACCGTGAAGAAGCAACCCTCACGTTCCAGGGCATTTTGATCACGTATGACGGGATAAAAAGAAAAGAGTGAATGCTTCAATAATAAGACAGATACTCTCTGGTGTACAAATTTTTAAGTTAGATAAAATATATTTGAATAATTTTGTCCCATGTATACAACAAAAGGGTATGCATATTTATATATTTATGATACCAAAAAGATTGATTTCCTCATGTAAAGAAAACTGCATTTGAACACAAATTCAAGCCTCTTTAGTTATGAAGAAAGGAAGTAGCCAAAGATATGGATAAAGTAAGTGGATTTCAGGTGCTCTTACTATACATACACAAAAAACCCAAAAAGCAACCCAAAAGATCATGTGAGGAGATCAATATGTTAGTTTGCTTGATTACAGTAATCATTTCACTATGCATATCAAAATATTATGTTATATACCTTAAATATTTACATTAAAAAATGAAAGACACATGTATAAGAAATTAAAAGGTTTTTTAAGGTTCAGAACAACCTGAGAAGGAAGTAGGCATGGAGGGATCTGGAGAGAAAGGGGGAGTCCAAAATCATGGATGACCAGAAGCTTCAGTGGAAAGTCAGCAAAAGAGAAACTCCTTTTGATAAGGATGTCTACTTTTCAATCTCTCATGATATTTTTGTGTACATCAATGTGTATGTGTATATTCATGTGTGTGTAGAGACAGACACATTGACATTTAGTATCATATCAATATTATTTTCAAATCACAAAGAGCTACGAAGTGAAATAATACCTTTTTATTTTGGAAAAAATCAGCAATAGTTTTGCACTTAGTTATATTAACTTTCAAATGAGAACCATATTAAAGTATGCATCGAAGAAAGCCATTCTGTATTTGACATACCTCAATTTTTCTATCTCTAATATATAAATTTAAATGTATTTTTTCTGGTGTTTAATGACTAGATATTCCGCTACCAGGGCTGGGATAATGTGCCTATGGTGAAAAATTTAAGAAAACTTCAAAAAAGTCATCAAGGAAGACTTCCCCTTTTGCCTTAGGTTCCAATATAGCTCTGCAGAAGACTGTTTCTAAATCTGTCTTTATTTAAATAAATTTTGATATTTTGTTTATTGTGATTTTTTTCATTCATTTCTATTTTTAAAAAAGTATTGCTTTAAAATATTATTTATCTTGATTACTAAGTTTTTTGGTCCCTCATAAATTTTGAGCTCCAGGAAAATGCCTTTCTTGTCTAACATTAGTCCTAGCCCTGTTTCTCAAAAAGCAAATGTCTTTATAAGAAAGTGCAACAACATCTCAGTTAACTCAAATAATAGGAAAATCATTTGTTCAGATGGTATTTTTCTTTTTAACTGCATGTTCATCTGCTAAAGTAGTAAAATTGCCTCTAAGAAAGGGGACTTATGATCACTGCCCCACCAACTGCTGAAAGGATTTTCATCCATGGAACACTTGTTCATTTGTGTAAAGTTTTATGGGTTGATCTCTCAGCCTTGTACTTTAAAAAATATTTTCCTAGCCAGAAAATCTTAATCTAGTAACCAGATGTTAACCCCAGTGTCAGTGCTTTTGAAATATGCTACACTAAAAAAAAAAAAAAAAAAAAAATACAGCAGACTTCCGGTTTTAACTCCCACATCTAAAGAGCTTGGAAATTGTCACTCTCATCCTTAAGACAAGGAAAGAGCTGAACAAATGAAAATCTGTAACTTTTCTTGGACCTAGCAGAGAATTGAGGTTGTAGGGCAAACTGCCACCCTGAAATCTGGAGACATAGGCAAATTTGGAGAAACTGTGCCAAGATCATCTTACCTGGAACAGAGGCCACTGGAGGTGTAATCTGGTAGGCAACGTAAGAGGGGATTTGAAGAATTGCTGGAGGCTAAGTTTGGACAAGGTTGATAGTGAATAACCCCAGAGAGCTGCAGTGTTAGTGAGGCTCCCATATTTTCATGGATTTTAACTGAAGGAATGTCAATAGGTTCTCATAATATTTAATAGTATTCAAGAAAAATCACCTTGTGTCCTTAGGGTCCAGAAGGGAAAATAACTATTTTGAATTCTACCCAGTGTGTTCTCCATGACAAAGGCTTACTCTCCAGTGAACGAGTTCACCAGGCTTTATCTCACATAGGTAGAAGGGCATTTATCCAACTCCAGCCCACTTTAACCTTCCTGTCTCACCTAAGAAGGGAAGGGAAAAAAATAGCAAGAAATACTTGTGAAAATCACAGCTGAGGACACAAAAAGACTGAGATTTAATCATCATATTACAGAATGCTTCTCCTCTCCTACTCCATACCACTGTATTAACAGGACTACCCTATAGTAAGAGTGGACTAAAGCTGAAACAACTGGAGGAGTGAGAGTCTATTTAAAAAGAAGTGTCTGAGGAAACCAAAAGACAACAGGGGAGACAAAACATGACCACTAGAGGAAATAATTAGCTTCTGATGCCTAGAGCTACAACAAACAGTAAACACAACCTAACCATTAGCCACATAGACATAAAATATCCCACTAAAGGCCTATTTGCCTCAATTCCTTTTACTCAATCAATACACAATGTCCAGTTTTCAACAAAAAATGACAAGGCATACTCAAGGGCAAAAAACAGTCTATAGAGAAAAAGCAAGTATCAGAACCAGAATCAGAAACAAGAGATTTTTGGAATTTTTAGACCAGGATTTAAACATAATTATTAAATATAATTAGTATGCTAATGTATCTAATGAAAAGAGTAGACAACATGCAATAACAAATTGGTAATATAAGCAGAGAGATGAAAACTCTAAGAAAGAATCGAATGAAAATGTTAGAAATCAAAATCACCATTGTAGAATTGGAGAGTGCTTTTGATGGGCTCCCCAACAGCCTAGACATGGCTGAAAGAATCAGTGACTGTGAAGCAAGGCCTCTAGAAACCTCACAAGCTAAAACAAAAGAAGAAAAAAGAATGAAAACAGATCGCCTAATATCCAAGAACTATGGGACATTTTTGAAAGCTGTGGCATAATTGGAATACTAACAGAAGAAAGAAAGGAGCAGGAGAAATATTTGAAGCAATAATGGTTGAGATTTTTCCAGAATTAATGACAAATACCAAACAACAGATCCAGGATACTCAGAGAACACAAAGCAGGATAAACATCAGAAAATCTATACTTAGGCATATCATATCAAAACTGAATAAAACCAAAGACAAAGAGAAAATCTTGAAAGAAGGCAGAGGAAAAAAAGCATTATCTATAGAGGAAGAATATAAGTGTTATAGTAAATATCTTATTAGAAAACATGCAGGTGAGAAGGGAGGGGGTGAAATACTTAGTGTTGAAAGGGGGAAAAAAACCCCACCAAGCTTGAATTCTATATTCAGAGAGATTTATCTTCAAAATTGAAGAAAAAGTAAAGACTTTCTCAAACAAACTGAGAAAATTAATCACCATCGGACCTGCCCTACAAGAAATGTTAAAAGATGTTTTTCAGAGAGAAGGAAAATGATATGGCTCAGAAATTTGATACATATAAGAAAAACATTAGAGAAGAAACGAAGGAAAAGTAAAATCTCTATCTTATTCTTAATTGATCTAATAGATAAATATTTACTCAAAATAATAACTATGTTGTGACTATAACATATGGTAAAGTGAAATTAATGGCAGCAGTCTTATAAATGAAGGGATGGAGTACTCAGGAATACTCTACCATAAGGCATATGCATAACTCTTGAAGCAGTATAATCTTATTTGAAAGTAAACTTAGATTCATTATAAACATCTATTGCAAACATTAAGGCAACCACTGAATTTTTTTAAAAAGCAGTGCTAAGAGAAGAGAGAAAATAGAATTACATAGAATTCTAAATTTAAGCCAAATCAGGGAGATAAAAGTAGGGGAGAAAAAAAGCAAAAAGGAAGAGCGATGCATAGAATACAGTTAAGAACATGGTAAATGCTAATCTAGCTATATCAATAATCACTTTAAATGTGAATGACAGGTCGTTAGAGTGAATTAAAACAAAAGACCCTATGATAAATTTTTTGTAAGAAATATTCGTTAAATATAAAGACACAGGTTAAACCGTAGATGTGTCATGCTAACGTTAATCAAAAGAAAGTTGGGGTTTTCTAGATATAAGATCGTACTATCAGCAAAGAGTGATAGTTTGACCTCTTCTGCCCCCATTTGGATGCCCTTGATTTCCTTCTCTTGCCTGATTACTCCAGCTAGGACTTCCAATACTATGTTGAATAGAAGTGGTGACAGAGGGTAACCTTGTCTGCTTCCAGTTCTAAGTGGGAATGCTTTCAGTTTTTCCGTTTAGTGTGATGTTGGCTGTGGGTCTGTCATACATGGCTTCTATCATTTTTAGGTAGGTCCCGTCTATGCCTATTTTGTTAAGTGTTCTTATCATAAAAGGGTGCTGAATGTTGTCGAATGCTTTTTCTGCATCTATTGAGAGGATCATATGGTCTTTGTTTTTACTTCTATTTATGTGGTGAATTACGTTTATAGATTTGTGTATGTTGAACCATCCCTACATCTCTGGGATGAAGCCCACTTGGTCATGATGGATTATTTTTTTGATAAGCACTTGAATTTGGTTTGCTAGGATTTTATTGAGAATTTTTGCATCTATATTCATAAGGGATATTGGTCTGTAGTTTTCTTTTTTTGTTGAGTCCTTTCCTGGTTTTGGTATCAGGGTGATGTTGGATTCATAAAACATGTTGGGGAGGATTCCTGCCTTCTTGATGTGGAATAATTTCGGCAGGATAGGCACTAGTTCTTCTTTGTAGGTCTGGTAAAATTTGCGTGTGAAACCATCTGGTCCAGGACTTTACATCAGGGAAATGCAAATCAAAACCACAATTAGACATCGCTTAACTCCAGTGAGAATGGCTTTTATCAAAAAGTCCCAAAACAATAAATGTTGGTGTGAATGCAGAGAGATAGGAACACTCATACACTGCTGGTGGGACTGCAAACTAGTGCAACCTCTGTGGAAAGTAATATGGAGATACCTTAAAGAGCTACAAGTAGAACTACCATTTGACCTAGCAATCCCATTACTGGGTATCTACCCAAAGGGAAAAAAGACATTCTATAAAAAGACACCTGCACTCAAATGTTTATAGCAGCACAATTCACAATTGCAAAGGTATGGAAACAACCCAAGTGCCCATCAGTCCATGAGTGGATTAATAAAATGTGGCATATGTGTACCATGGAGTGCTACTCAGCCACACAAAAAAATGGTGATCTCGCACCTCTTGTGTTATCCTGAATGGAGCTGGAGCCCATTCTACTAAGTGAAGTATCACAAGGATGGAAAAACAAGCACCACATGTACTTACCATCAAATTGGTATTAATTGATCAATATTTATGTGCACATATGGTAGTAACATTCATCAGGTGTTGGGCAGGTGGGAAGGGAGAGAAGGGGATGTGTAAACTCACACCTAATGGGTGCAGTGTGCACCGTCTGGGGGATGGACATGCCTGAAGCTCTGACTCTGCCCTGTTATGAACATGTCACCTTAGGTTGGTACATTTATTACAGTTAAGGAACAAATACTGATACATTATAATTCACTAAAGTCCATAGTCTATTCAGATTTCCTTAGTTTTAACTTAATATCTTTTTCTGTTTGGGGATTCCATCCAGGAAATAGCGTTACATTCAGACATCATTTGAATTCACCAGAGTTCAGAGTTGTGTGTCAGATGCTGTGGTACCCTCCAGCCCAACACGCAGCCGGCTTCCTTCCTCACCTGGTGACTGTGTCCTGCTCTGCCCTTGGCGGGCAGTGCCCAGAGCTAGGCGTGGGGCCCTCTGCCGGGCTGTCTCCCACGCGCTGCCCTGGACTCAAAACATGAGTGCTTAAAATCAAACTTAGAAAATATGGCTAAGATAGTAAATTTTCTGTTATGTGTATTTTACCACAGTTTTTAAAAACAAAAGTTAAGTGTTCGAAGGCACACTGCTGAGTAGTACAAAGAAGCAGCTGAGGTTTTTTCCTCCCATCTGCGTTCGCACGCATCCGTCACGTGCACGTGTGATGCGTTATGCTGTGTCAGTCGCTGGACCGCTCGGGGCCTCGCTTGTCTTCATTTTCAACACAGGGCTTCGTGTGGGAGACCACTGCTAGAATCCCTTCTAGCTCTATTCTTCGAGGCATAGATAGCACTTTTCCCAAGATGACGTGGGCCATGATTGTTTGAGGGAGAAGACTGATTTTTTTGTGTGTTTAATTTTTTAACAACTTGGACTTTGGTAATTACACATTGATATTTCAAAAAATCTATTC
The DNA here is from genome assembly GCA_004363605.1 of Indri indri. NCBI lineage: Eukaryota > Metazoa > Chordata > Mammalia > Primates > Indriidae > Indri > Indri indri. The sequence goes on from RJWJ010013197.1 coordinate 32,969, forward strand.
TTACACAAAATTAGAACTTTTTTTGAAAACTATTCCTGACCAAAGTAGCTTGATGCTGCTGTCTAGTAGCCAAGAGTTCAGAGTAAGCGCAGTTGCCATAGTTGTGTATAAATTTGCAATAGCCCAATTAATCAAAAATTTTATTGCATTGTTCCTTAATATCATTGTGTACAAAAACAGTGTCAATATTAGCGGGAAACATATTGCTTCAGCAATATAAGGACATCTTTAGGTGTGCTAAAAGTAAAAATTATTTTTTCACAGTTGGATGTTCATTGGAATTAAGGTAATGGCTCAGTGCTCAATTGAAGGGACAAAATTAAAGACTACAAAAGAAAACCTAGGAATCCATCCCTGGATATTATATCTAAAAGGTTATATGCAAAAGTAGGGATCTTTCTAATGTATTTTGGTTCTCTGGGAATAGAACTTCCTTTTTGACTTTCAAATCTTCAGCTCAAATTTCCCACATCTGGTTTGAGATAAATTTTTGGGAATGTATTATTCACCAAGTGCAGCACTGACTGAATTCACAGACACAATAATACTTCTCTGATTAAGAGTTATACAAAATATGCTGTTTTTGCTTTTATCTGATGACTTTTCATTATAATTTTCCACTTATCAGTTAAAGATGTATTTACCTCACATAGTAGGTAAGCACATTGTAGCTCGTTCATATATTAGTTACTAAAAATAGCCCTATTCTTGTAAAACTTTCTAACTAATAGGATAGGAGAAAGATAAATATACGATCAGCACCAATAAATGCCTGCGAATGAAATTGCAAGCATATATGAGGATGGGAAGAACAACACTATAGAGTTGGAAGGAAACGGAGTTATTTGAGAAGATGAGTCTACACATTTTAGTGGAGCGTAAGAATGCTGGGAAGATTAGGCAAAGACTTAGGGATTTAGAGTGGACGATAAAAATCAAATCTTATTAAAGTAGGATGCTCAATTAGGAGTAGAGAGAGAGAGAGACAAGAATGGGTAGCCTCGGTGAACTAATGCTGAAAATGCTAAAGACCATTGTTGAACAAAATTACACATGATGAGGTAGATGAAAGATGCCAGAGATATGACATTAAGTAGCAACTGGAAAAGGAATTCAGCAGCACTAAATTCTATCAAAACTTCTTTCTGCTTCTCTTTCATAGACTCTTTACTTTTCCTTACCACATTCGCCCTGATGGAATTTCTTTCACCTCCTGCACCAGCTGTTTCAGAAGCCTCCCAAAAAGAATTTTCTTCCAAAAACTTTCTCTTGCTTCAATCCATTTTGAGGGCTATGAGATTAACCTTCCAAAAGCACAGCATTCATAGTGCTAATATTCTCCTAAGAAAGCTCCAGTGGTTCCCTATCTCCCTCAAATATAAAACATTTACTCAAATACTCAGGAGTTCTCAATTTGTGTCCCAATGTCCTATGTTCAGTTTTATATTCCTCAAAACCCCCATGAAAACCTATTGCTTTACTCTGCCATTATTTCCACTTGGAATAATAATACTTAATATTGCATGTTCACACTAAGAATGTATTTATTCATTCATTTTTAGTATATTTGCTTATCAAAGTGCAGTTGATTCTTCTTTGAGATTCTTCAAAAGTGTAACTTCTTTTATGATGCCTTCTCCATTTTTATACCCAGAAAAAATCCTTTCGATAACACTGAATTTGCATTGCTCATATTCCACTTGTCACATGGACATGTGTTTCATAGATGATATTGGAAGACAGAGACTATCCCTGTTCAAATTTGCATCCCCCATGATGCCTAGCATAATAGTTAACTGAAATCTCTGTTAACTGCAGTAATGAAATAAATGAACTCTTTCTAGAGGTAAGTATTCTATAGAGGGGATGGCACTGACTGACTGAATAATTGAACAAGGGGTAAAGAAAATCCCTGTCAAAATTAAAGAATTGTGGCCAGGCGTGGTAGCTCATGCCTGTAATCCTAGCACTCTGGGAGGCCGAGGCGGGTGGATTGTTTGAACCCAGGAGTTCGAAACCAGCCTGAGCAAGAGCGAGACCCCGTCTCTACTAAAAATAGAAAGAAATTAATCGGACAACTAAAAATATATAGAAAAAATTAGCCGGGCTTGGTGGCGCATGCCTGTAGTCCCAGCTCCTCGGGAGGCTGAGGCAGAAGGATTGCTTGAGCCCAGGAGTTTGAGGTTGCTGTGAGCTAGGCTGACGCCATGGCACTCTAGCCCAGGCAACACAGTGAGACTCTGTCTCAAAAAAAAAAAAAAACAAAAAATTAAAGAATTGTAATATCAGAAACAAAATGTCCCTCCAATCACAGTTTCATCGGTAGCAGCTCTGCTTTGATTTCATATTTTTATTTTTTAAATTGATAATTAATGATTGTGTATATTTATGGGGTACAATGTGATGTTTTGATCTATGTATATATTATAGAAAAATTCAGTTAAGCTGATTAACATATCCATCACCTCACCAATTTACCATGTTTTTATGGTCAGAACATTACAAATGTATTTTTTTTTTTTTAGCAAATTTGAAGGGTACATTATTATTAACTGTGGTCACCATGCAGTGCAATAGATCACTAAAACTTATTCCTTCAGTCTAACTGGAACTTTGTACCCTTTGGTCAATGTCTTCCCTTTACCCTTCCCTCCTCCTTTCCCAGCCCTGGTAACCCCCTTCCTACTGTGTTTCTATGAGACTTACTTTTTTAGATTCCACTTATAAGTGAGATCTTGTAGTATTTGTCTTTCTGTGTCTGGCTTATTTCACTTAGCATAATGTCCTCCAGTTTTATCAGTGTTGTGAATGACAGAATTTCCTTCTTTCTTAAGGCTGAATAGTATTCCATTGTGTATATATACCATATCTTCTTTATCTATTCATCTGTTGATAGACAACTTGGGTTATTTCTCTATCTTGGCTATTGTGAATTATGCTGAAAAATGAATATGCGAGTGCAGATGTCTTTTTTTTTTCTTTTTTTATTTCAGCATATTATGGGGGTACAAATGTTTAGGTTAATATTGCCCTTGCCTCAGCCGAGTCAGAGCTTCAAGCGTGTCCATCCCCCAGACGGTGCACACCGCATTCATTAGGTGTGAATATACCCATCGTCTCCTCCCCGCTCCCATCTGCCTGACACCCAGTGAGTGTTACTACTACTATATGTGCACTTAAGTGTTGATCAGTTAAAACCAATTTGATGGTGAGTGCATGTGCTGCTTGTTTTTCCCTTCTTGAGAATGACCTTTATCAAAAAGTCCCTAAACAATAAATGTTGGTGTGGATGCGGAGAGATAGAAACACTCATACACTGCTGGTGGGACTGCAAACTAGTACAACCTCTGTGGAAAGCAGATGTCTCTTTGACATAACAATTTCAGTTCCTTTGGATGTATACCCAGAAGTGGGATACTGGATCATATGGTAATTCTATTTTTAGTTTTTTTTTTATTTTCCAAAATTGCTGTACTAATCTACATTCCCTTCAACAGTATACAAGGGTTCCCTTTTCTCCACAACCTTGCCAACACTTGTTATCGTTCATCTTTTTTATCATAGCCATTCACCATAATCAAGTGGGATTTACCCCAGGAATGCAAAGGATGGCTCAACATATGTAAATCAATAAATAAATCAACAATATACCATATTAACAAAACAAAGGAAAAAAATCAGATGATCTTTTCCATAGATGCAGAAAAAGCATTTGATAAAATTCAACATCCATTCATGAGGAAAAATTTCAGAAAGTAGGTATAGAAGGAATGTACCTCAACACAATAAAGGCCATATATGACAAGCACATATCTAATATTATAATAGTGAATAGTTGAAAGCCTTTTCTTTAAGATCAGCAATAAGACAAGAATGCCCACTTTTGCCTCTTTTATTCACATAGAATTGGAAGTCCTAGCAAGAGCAATTAGGTAAGAAAAAGAAATAAAAGGGATTCATATAGGAAAGGAAGAAGAAAAATTGTCTCTGTTTGCTGATGACATACATGATCCTATACATAGAAAATCCTAAAGACTCTACCAAAAACCTGTTAGAACTGATAAATTCAGCCAAGTTGCAGGTTACAAAATCAACATACAAAAATCAGTAGTGTTTCTATGCACTAGCAATGAACTATCCAAAAAAGAAATTAAGAAAACAGTATTATTTAAAATAGTATCAAAAAATACTTAGGAGTAAATTTAATGAAGGAAGTAAGATATCTGTACATTGAAAACTATAAAACATTAATGAAAAAAATTGAAGAAGGCACAAATAAATGGAAAGATATCCCCTATTGAGTGATTGGAAGAATTAATAATGTTAAAATGTCTGCACTACCCAAAGAAATCTACATATTCAATGTAAATTCTATCAAAATTTCAATGTAATTTTTCATAGAAATAGAAAAACCATCCTAAAATTGTTATAGAACCAGAAAAGACTCCCAAAAGCCAAAGCAATCTTGAACAAAAGGAACAAAGCTGGAGGCATCACACTTCCCAATTTCAAGATATATTGTAAAGCTATTGTAATTAAAACAGCATGGTACTAGCATAAAACCAGACACATAGACCTATGGAATAGGATGGAAAGCCCAGAAAGAAACCCAAGCATTTATGGTCAATTGATCTTTGACAAAGGTGTAGCAGCTCTACTTTGAAAGTGTATTTTATCTTTCAGTAACTGAGATCAAAATTTTAAATACAAGGTTAATTGTTAATTATTTTATTCTATTTTATCATTTTCCCTGCATTTAGTTTTCAAACATATTAATAATATGTTTCTATAATTCACCAATAATACTTGGGTTTTTATTTTTGTCTTTAACAAAGTTTTCTATCAGAAAGAAATGATTTTAAGAACATTGTGAAGTATCAACATATATTCCAACCATGAAACCTTTCCTGCTCTGTTAGTTTTGTTCTGGGATTTATAAGTGATAAACTTGATTGAAGATCAAAGAGTTAAAAGAAAAATCCTGTAAATCCCCCCGAGAGCACTGTCATATTCAGACTAACCTGTCGTGTCGGTTCCTGTACACACTTTTAAAAGAATCAAATGCACAATGTGATTTGGAAAGAAAAATGGTGTACATGTACACTCCAGGGGAAAATCTGCTGCAGTCTTATTTCTCCTTGCTCAATTATTTTCTTGTTTATTTATTGTCCTATAAATTTATAAAATTCTCAGAAGCCATGTGTAATGAATTCTAATTATAGAATAAGATGTCATTATGGAAAATATGGTAAACCAAACTGGAATGTTTACAGATCCAAAGAAGGTTATAGTTCACTTTCCTCATGCACTGTTTATGCCTTGTATAATAATGATTTTTGAACATGCTTTTTAGCTCATCTATTTGTCAATTATTTGTTCATTCAGCAAATATTAGTTTTCTTTGTGTGAAGGATATTTTCAAAAATTTTTCTGTATTCCTCACAGACACTAATAATGTGCCTTGCACAAAGTAGAAGTTAATACATGTTGCTTAGCATGTAAGCTAAGGTATGATGCAGATAATTAAGACTTTTTGAGTGGGTAGTTACAAAACTACTGCTACTGATGACACTAGATGAGAGAGAAGTTTATAAAATTTCTGTTTACTCTTCTACTCCACCAGCATTTCACAGACTCCACATCACACAGGTTTCTCCCACTAGAGACACTGGAGGGGTAATGGAGTAGAAGGCGTGGCATCTACTCTAAGAGGTTTGCTCAGAGTGGGTCAGGAAAAGCCAGCCCTGGAAAGGGAATTAACTCGAGAGTTACAAATGGCAAAAAGCCCAGAGACAATGGAAAAGAATTCAAAGCGAAAGTGGGAGCAGAGAGGTTTACCTGTAGAATGGGAGCACATGTCTTGCAACCATTTATATTGGTCCTGGACATTTGATATTTCTGTGGGTCAACATGGTTTAAGCCATAAGGTGAGTATGGACACTATAACAATTGCCCCCATTTACTATTGGATTTTTTCAGGTATGTAATTTGCTAATTTGGCAGACAGGTGCCAGTGAATAAAATTTTTAAAAATACTGCTTATACAAAAGTGAGCATAATTATGAAGCTTCTTGATTTGTTCTAAATAAGCTGAAAACAGAGACAGAATACATTAATATAATGAGACGAGGACAGAGAATCGTTATGACAGGCACTACATGAAATTTTTTTCTTTACCACCAGAGCTGGGCCAAGTTTTGTTAAGTTATATTAGATCATCAGGGCAAAAACTATTTTAGGGCTTTCCATTTGGACTATACATTTTTCTATAATGATTATTGAAGTTTCTTAAGTGTGTCTCTGAATAAATGTTTCTTTGTAAGTGTTTAACTGTCTACTTTAACTTCTTTCACTCTTAAATGTGTTAACAGCATAAGCTGCTGTCTCATTTGGTCCTCAAAAATATACTCAAATTCTCTGTACCTCACTTTCTTAATCTATAAAATGGGAGTAATAATAGTGCTTGATCCATGGGTTGTTTTGAGGATGTTAAATAAGTTAATATCTGCAAAAGCACTTAAAATAATGTTTATCATGTAAAAAGCAATACATTTTACATCTTATTATAAATGCAAAGCTAAAATTATAACATGTATTTTCATTTCTCCTTATTTTTAATTTTATTACATTTTATTTTTAGTATATTACAAAATCATGAGTACTCAAGTAAAAAATCCAAACATTACAAATAAAATACTCTCTCCCTTGACCACCTCCCCATCCAGTCCTTTTGGTGTAACCATTATCAGTTGACTGTATAACTTTTCATGTATTTTTCACTACATATAATTATATAATATTATATGTAACATATATATGATTTTAGTATATAGTATATATAATTTTCAGAATTAGCAGAGATAGAACAAAAACATCTGAAAACTTATTGATAAGAAAATTTAATAGTAAATGATTTACCAGGAAATAAAAAAATACTACAATATATAATTTTCTTATATATTTTTACAGGAATATCATATTGTATGTCAGTTTGATTCTATGATATCTATCTTTTCACTCAAAATTTGTGTTGAGATTTTTTCAAGTCAATATAAAAAGGACTAATTTATTCTTTTCTAATTATTACATATATTCCATTGTATTGTTTCCTGTGTAATAATGTATTGCCTTTATCGGGCACTTAGATTGTTTTCTATAGATTATTTTCTATTTTTTCCCACTATAAATAAAGAAGAAATAAATACATTTGTGATTACCAGTGATTTTCCAGGATAGATATGAAAAAGAGGAAAAAAATTATTGATTTAGATACCATGATTTTCAAAAATTTTTAAAAAACGCTTCCAAATAACCCTGGAGCAATAACTTAATCAAATTAAATACCCCAACAAGTCCATTAGTGTACTGTTTTGATTCACCCTCTCCAATATTGATGTTATTAAACACAAATTTTTCAGATGAGTAAAAAT
>RJWJ010013198.1:0-40373 GCA_004363605.1 Indri indri
TAGACCAAATAGACCTAACATACATATACAGAACGTTTCACCCAACAGCAACAGAATATACATTCTTCTCAAAAGCACACAGAACATTCTCCATGATATATTATATGTTAGGTCCCAAAACAAGCTTTAACAAATTTAAGAAAATTGAAATAGTATCAAGAATCTTTTCCAATAACAATGATATTAAACTAGAAATCAGTAGCAAGAGAAAATATGTGAATATTAAACAACACACTCTTGAACAACCAATGGGTCAAAGATTAATATTGAAATCAAAAATATTTTGAGAGACATGAAAATGGAAACACAACATACCCAAACATATGGAATGTACCAAAAGCAGTTCTAAGAGGGAAAAGTGATAAACACTTACATAAAGAAAAAGGGGGGGGGATTAAAAAATTAAAACAAGAAGGAAAAAGAAAGATCTCAAATAAGAAACCCTCACTTTAGACACCTCAAAAAGCCAGAAAAAGAAGAACAAATTAAGCCCAAAGTCAGCAGAAGGAAGGAAATAATAAAGATCAGAACAGAAATAAACTATTCTGGTGAAGGGCACACTAAAAGCCCTGACTTAAGCATTATACAATGTATCCAATAACAAAAATATTTGTACCCCCTTAATATTTGGAAATAAAAAGCAATAAATAAGGGACTAGAAAAACAATAGAAAAGATCAATGAAACAGAGTTGTTTTTCTTAAAAAAATCTTTAGCTAGACTAAGAAAAAAGAAGATTCAAATAAATAAAATTGTAAATGAACGAGGAGTCACTACCACTAATACTGCAGAAGCACAAATGATCATAGGAGACTACTGTAAACAATTTTATGCCAACAAATTAGATAACTTAGAAGAAACTGATAAATTCCTAGAAACATACATCCTACCAAGACTGAATCATGAAGAAATAGAAAAATGTAACAGATGCTTAATGAGTAAAGAGATTGAATCATTAATCAAAAATCTTCCAACAAAGAAAATCTTAGGACCTGATGGCTTTACTGTTGGATTCTATGAAACATTTAAGGAAGAATTAACACAAACACTTATTAAACTCTTTCAAAAAGGAGAAGAGGGGGAGCACTTCTTATCTCAATGTATATAAGGCCAGCATTACCATAATATCAAAGCCAGACAAGGATACTACAGGGAAAAAATTTACAGACCAATGTCCATGTTGAACATAGATACAAAAATCCTCCACAATATACTAGCAAAAAAATTCAACAGTACATTAAAAGGATCACTCATCATGATCAAGTAGGATATATCCCTGAGATACAAGGATAGTTCAGCCTCCACAAATCAATAAATGTGATACCACATTAGCATAATGAAAAGTAAAATTCATATGACCATCTGCACAGGTGTACAAAAAGCATTTGACAAAATTTCAACATTTTTTATGATAAAAACTTTAACAAGTCAGGTATAAAAGGAATGTATCTCAACACAGTAAAGGCCATATATTACAAGTCCACAGCTAACATCATACTCAATGATGAAAAGTTTGAAAGCTTTTCCTCTAAGATCAGGAAGAAGACAAGTATACCCATTCTTGCCACTTCCATTCAACATAGTACTAGAAATCCCAGCCTGAGGATTTAGGCAAGTAAAATAAATAAAAGGCATCCAAATTGGAAAGAAAGAAGTATAATTATCTCTGTTTGCAGATGACATTATCTTATATATAGAAAACCCCAAAGACCCCACCAAAAAACTGTTTGAACTAATATACAAATTCAATAAAGTTATAGAATACAAAATCAACATACAAAAATCAGTGGCATTTCTATACAATAATAATGAACTATCTAAAAAAGAAAAAAGAAACAATACCATTTACAACAGAATCAAAATAAAGTAGGAATTAATTTAACCAAGGCAGTGAAAGATTTGTACCCTGAAAACTATAAAACATTGATGAAAGAAATTGAAAAAAGCAAATAAAGGAAAGATATCACATTTTTATTAATTTTCTTAAAATGTTCATAGTATCCAAAGCAATCTGTAGAATTAATGCAATCCCTACCAAAATTCCAATGAGTAGCATCTAGATTGTCTCTAGGAAAAAATAATTCCAATGAGATTTTTTAAATAAGTAGAAAAAACAATTCTAAAATTTATATGGAACCACAAGAGACCCCAAATAATCAAAGCAATCTTGAAGAAAAGAAAAGCTAGAGACATTACATTCTCTGACCTCAAAATATACTACAAAGGTATAGTAATTAAAACATCAAAGTACTGATGTAAAAACAGACACGCAGACCAATGGAAAAGAATAGAGAGCCAAGAAATAAATCCATGTATTTATGGTCAATCGATCTTTGACAAAGGGTCCAAGAATACACAACAGGAAAAGAACAGTCTCTTCAATAAATGGTGCTGGTAAAAGTGGATATCCACTTGCAGAAGAATGAAATTGGACTCTTATTTCACATCATATACAAAAATCAACTTGAAATGGATTAAAGACTTAAATACAAGACCTTAAAATGTAAAACTACCAGAAGAAAACATAAGGTAAAACTAGTTAACATTGGTCTTTGCAAAGAATTTTTGTATACAACACCAAAAGCATAGGCGAGACAAACAAAAATAGACAGATGGGATTGCATCAAACTAAAACGTTTCTGCACAGCAAAGTAAACAATCAATGAGTGAAGAGATGAGCTACAGAATGAGATGAAATATTTTTAAAACATATATTTGATAAGGGTTAGTATCTAAAATATATAAGGAACTCAATCAACTCAATAGCAAGAAAACAAATAACCAGATTTTTAAAATGAACAAAGGACATGAATAGATACTTCTCAAAAGAAGATATACATAGGACCAGTAGATATATGAAAACATACCCAACATCACTGATCAGGGAAATGCAAAAGAAAACCCAATGAGATATTAGCTCACTCCTGTTAGAAGGGCTATCAACAAAAAGATGAAACATAACAAGTGTCGGTGAGGATGTGGAGAAGTTGGAACCCTTGCACACTGTTGGTGGAAATGTAAATTAGTATAGCCATTATGAAAAACAGTATGGAGATTCCTGAAAACATTAAAAATAGAAGTACCACATAATCCAGCAATGCCACTTCTGGGTATAAATCCAAAGGAAATAAAATCAATATGTCAAAGAGCTATCTACACTTCCATGTTCATTACAGCAATATTTACAATAGCCAAGGTATGAAATCAACCTAAGTGTTCATTGATAATGACTGGATAAAGACAATGTGAGATATACATATTATTATATATACATACATATACATATTATTATATATACATATATTATATATAATATACATATATATCATATACATACAATAAGTATTATATATACATATTATACTGCCTATTATTCATATACATGAATACTAGGCGGTCTTTAAAAGAAAGAAATCCTGTTATTTGTGACAATGTGGATGAACCTGGAGGACATATGCTAAGTGTAGTAAGCCAGGCACAAAAGGATGAATACTGTATGATCTCACTTTTATGTGGACTCTAAAATTGAATTAAGATAAGCAGAGAGTAAAAGGTGGGTGCCAGGGTCTGGGGTGGAAGGGTGAGGAGATGTTCCAAGGGTAAAAAGTTTCAGTTAGACAGGAGAAATAAGTTCTGAAGATCTATTGTACAGCATGATGACTATAGTTAATGATATGCTGTATACTTGAAAATCGTTAAGAGAGTAGATCTTAAATATTCTCATTACCAAAATAATGAAAAGTATGTGAGATGGATATGTTAATTAGCTTCATTTGATCATTTTACAATGTGTATATATATCAAAACATTGTATTGTTTACTATAAATATATACAATTTTTATTTTCTATCTATACCTTAAAGAAAGCTGGGAAAAAAGAGTCTTCTTTGCATAGAAGTTTTCCAGTGGTTTTACTTATCAATTCTAGTAGTTCTATGGAGGCCTGGGATTCTGTGACCATATCTCAAGGGTTACTTCGGGGGCTAATAGGTATTGTTCCAGGCTCCTTACCCATGTCTATGCATGTGCTTTGAAATGTTAAAGATAAAATAAAATGAAAAATTCTAAGCACCTTATTATTCTTCTAGCAGAAATTGTTTAAAAATATTTAAATAGATAATTTATGCTTTAGTTTGTTTTCTGGTTATTATATTTTGTGAATTATGCCCTGGAAGAGAATTGGGCTTTCTTTTTTAAATTTCAACATATTAAGGGGGTAGAAATGTTTTTGTTACATGGCTTGAGTCAGGGCTATAAATGTGCCTATCACCTGAATAGTGTTCACTGTACCCGTTAGGTGGGTTTTTGCCCCTCCCCTCTTCCCTCTCCCCCTTGCTTGATTTCCAGTGACTTTTACTCCCTCTGTGACTGTGTGTGCACATCAGTTAGTTCTGGATTTATTAGAGAGTACGTATGGTGTTTGTTTTTCCATTCTTGAGATACTTTGCTTAGGATAATGGCCTCCAATTCCTTCCAAATTGCTGCAAAAGTCATTAATTCATCCCTTTTAATGGCTGAGTAGTACTTCATGGTATACATACACCACATTTTGTTAATCCACTCATGAATTGATGGACAGTTGGGTTGATTCCACATCTTTTCAGTTGTGAATTGTGCTGCAATAAACATTTGAGTACAGGTGTCTTTTTGATAAAATGATTTCTTTTCCTTTGGGCAGATACCCTGTAGTGGGATTGCTAGATCAGATGGGAGGTCTACTTTAAGTTCTTTGAGAAATCTCCATACTGTTTTCCATAGAAGTTGTACTAATTTCCAGTCCCAACAACAATGTATAAGTGTTCCTTTCTTTCTGCATCCATGCAAGCATCTATTATTTTTAGACTTTTTAATAAAAGCAATTCTAACAGGAGTAAGGTGATATCTCATTGTGGTCTCAATTTGCACTTCCCTGATGATTAGTGATGTTGAACACTTGGGATTTCTTAATGCCTTTGTGACACTAATAATTTGAATATTAATCTCTAAGAAAACATTGAGTTATCAACTCCCAAATCATTCTTCAAAACAAACTTCCCAATTTGGATAGTCTAAAATTATAGCTTATATTTTTCCCTGAAGCTCTCCTTCCAAAATTGAAAATGGGTACTTGATATTGAGAATGGAGGAGATGGTCTTGCTAGGAAAAATTACCTATCTCCTCAATACCCAAATATGTTTATTTAATTTCAATAGCCCTACTCTATTTACTGCAACCAGTGGTTGGATGGAGCAATTTTGCAAGCCAGGCATGAAACACATTCATTATTTTTTAAAATAAATTACATATATAAATTTATAATTAAACTATATTTTTGAAAAGTGAACACTCAAAACTCATAATGTCCTAATTATTTCAGTATATTCTTGCTGTTATCTATGTTCTTGAGGTTATGTACATCTCTTGAATCTATGTTGTGGAAATACTGTATAATGGTATGCTGCTGTGCATTTCTTTCCAACTCCTCATTCAGTGGCATCAGATTGAAAGCTTGAAAACAGAAATCGGCAAGTGCTAAAAATTATAATTATATCCTTCCTTGCTTTGAAATGATGTTTCTACTTTCTCTTCATCCAGATTTACCTGTTTTCTCTACCATTTCCACAGTCCACTTTGTGTCTTTGATCACATAAATGCTTCTGTGCTAAGGAGTGAAATAAAAGTCTTCATGTGTTATTTCTCCTTAGATAGTTTTATCCCAGTAAAAACTTTTGTTGAGGGTGTGTCTGTCTCCTGATTTAATGGGTATTTTTTCATAGGGGTGATGAGCTGCACTGACCCCTCCAGAGTTCTGTGGTTCCATTTGTGAAATAAGTGACACAAATAAATGGTTCACACCATCAGGCTGAGCTAACCAAATTTTCACCTTGAAGATGAGATGTTAAAGTGGTTAACCAGTTCACTCTTTGTATTATGCCCTGGTGATTCCTTCACACATTCATTCCATGGTAATTAATCTCTGGTTTGTAATAACTTATTTGGATTTATCAAGACAACTTCTTAAAAATGTCTACTTGTTCACAGGATACTTTGAGAAACCAGACTGTTTCTAAGAAGACCTATGGCAATATCAAAATTCTTAGAACTTGTCCGGTTCCATGCTAGGTGGAAGTTGCTTCTAGAAGATACGAGGTGAGAAATCTGGGTGGATGGTGCTATGAGGGCATAGACACCTGTAATTCCCAGATCTGGTTTGAGCCTAGTAGTATGGTTGAAAGAAGCAGTAGCAAGAGAACATGTACAGCAATGATTGTTCCACTATCACTTAATCATGATCCAAGAATGTTATCTAAGGTCTCCTTCAGATCTCAATACAACAGCAAGCACAGAAAAATATGTTTTGCCCTTATGGAATTTTTAAAATCAATTTCTTTCTGATAGTCTACTAGGTTGGAAAGTACTTTATTAAGCTATCACTTTAGGGCAGGTGTATGCCATGTGTATGTGTCTGTGTGTGTGTGGGTATGTATGTATGTGTATACATATATCATATATATGTGTGTATATATATATCATATATATGTATATATGTATCATATATATGTATATATATTCAATGGAAAAAACATAATTTTGTCTTTAGAAAATCAGTTTTTTTCTGGTTGTAATCAATATTTTCCCCATCCCTATGAGTGTTTGTTTGGAGAGGATAGAGTGTTCGTAATTGTTGCTCTAATAACTTGCCAAGTAAGCTTTCATAATTCACTGGAAACATTAATAAATCATGCTATCAGAAGAATAATACTAATAGAATAAAACCAAAACAGATGGTTAGATTCCAGTTAGTTCTTAGTTACTCAACAGTAACAGGAAAATATTTGACTGTAAAAACTCCAACTTCAATCTGGAAATAGGATGCACATGTTCTTGAATGTGCAAATAAGACAGGTCTCCAGAGTGATATGAACTCATTACACTTAAGTGCCTGATCACTAATGTTTAGCTCTCTGCAGTTCCCTTTCTGTACAGAGGGCTATCAGTACTTGTTTTTTCCATTGTTTTGGAGAATTAGTTTCCTAATGCTACATTAAATGAGCAATATAGATGTGCAGAGATACCAATAAGCCGCTGATCTCCGAATAAGTTCTATTCAGATTTGAAATGAAAATCTTGGCCCCCTCACCTTCCTATCACAAATATATTCACACCAACCCTTAATAAGTGTATTTTATGCATATTCTAGAACCCTCCCTCCTTTGGTTACAATCCACAGTCTATGATCACATTTTATGAAGTTGAGCAAGACAAGGTATAAAGCAAAAATATTAATTAGCTAAATTTATAAATATCATATAAAACCAGTGCGAATATACGTGCAACTTCTAAAACTCTTAATAGTGGAAGGAAGATAATGCATTGTGTTATTTTAATAGCCTTGCTGCTAGTAGCTTATTAACTCACACAGAGTCCAGAGGAAAGTACCAAAAACTGTTCTTTAGGTTTCATTTGTATCATTCAACTTATATTGAGTTTCTAGGTGAGCATCAGAGTGATTCCTCTAGTCTTTTATGAATAACCCTTAGCTCTTCAATGGCTTTGAGTCTCATAACCCATTTTTTCACTGTGACTCAGGAACAAAAATCAGGAATATCAGGTACTATGTAATACATGCAATAATCCCAAACAATAAATGTTGATACTGTGTCCCACATAACTTTTGAATTTTCCACTGGACAGTCATGTAAGATAAAAGAAAAAAATGAATAATAATCTGAATCTAGAACTTAATTGTTTTGTTTACAAACACAAAACATTTTTCATGTATTTAATACACACTGACTTTTTTCTTGTGGAATAAAATTAACAAGTAAATCAAGGAAAGACCATACTTTGTTTTGCTTGGAATATGTGCAAACCTTATTCACCACTCTAAAAAATGATATCGCCAAAGATATGCCACTTGCAGTGTTTGAGTCAGTAGTACGAAGCACTGTATCAGTTAATATTTGTAGCTGTCACATTCATAGTAATGTCTCACATTAGTTATAAGCATCTGATAGCTTTTTTATAGCTTCTAGTGTGTCTGTGCCCAAGTATTTGTATACTGAAGTACACGTTATTTCATTATAAATTATATTTTGTATTTATTCTTTTTATTACAGTTGAGATAATATATTTTTAATGATATGTGTGTTGGTAGGTTAGATTAGGAATTTAATTTCAGGATAGTAAAGGGGAGCATTATCACATAGTTACCGTAAGAGAGAGAGTATTCAGTCTTATAGGATTGAAAAACACTGGAATATTTCAAACACCAGACCATACTACAAAATTCCAGAAACAGAATTAAGTAGGAGCCTGGATGGGTGAAATTCCACTCTGTAACATGTGCACCTCTATTATCACAGCACTCATGTACTTAGCACCTCAAAGTTAATTCCCTTTAAATGAATAAGGTGATATACAAAAGAATAAAATTATAACAGAGCCTGGATTTGAATCTGTCAGTATAGCCTATTAAGTCAAACACTTTCTTATACCCCATATATGTGAATAAGTCTTTCAGGAATGTGTATTTTTCAATCCTCAAAATCCTCCAGTTAGAAAGATTTTTCTTGTTTCCACATCTATCATTTAGTACAATTTATATGGCAAATAATAGAATACTCAATTCACACCTGCTTAAATAATAAGGACTTTATTGCCAGAGGTGAGATGGCTCCAGAATTGGTTTCATCTAGTAAACCAAATGTGTCACCAAGCACTTGATTTATTTCAGACAGTGCCCTCTGCTTATGAGGTACCCAATTAATTCTCTAAATGATCCCCTTATGATTGTAAGATCACTGCCATTATCAACTAGGGCTGTATATTTCCTTCTCCATATACAGAGAGTATGAACATCTCTTCCTCAATTATTGAACAAAATTTCCATGAGATTCTCCCTGAATGGATTAAATTAATTCAGGTGCCTTCCCCTGAATCAATCCCTGTAACTGAAATAAAGACACATATCTATTGGTTTAGGCCAATCAGGGCTCACCCATGCATTCCACCTAAAGTATATATCACCTAAAGTGTGCGGATGCTACACAATTGAGAGAGGAGTATAAAGGGGTTGGAGAGGTAGCACGTGATGTCCAATAAAGTATATTTCCTCAAAATATGTCATCCTAGCCTTATAAAACTTGAATATCTGACAAGATGGACTGTCCTCATTTTTATGAGGTAGATTCCTCTATTTTTTACTTTTACCATTCATCATTCCAAAAAGGAATTTATATATGCCATATATAATTACAGAAAAAGAAAATATGTACAGTTCTTGGATGTACTCTTCTATTTTTTCATTCTGTTCCTCTTTTCATTTCAAGTCTAGAAGTTTGTACTGACCTGTCTTCAAGGTCACTGATTTTTCCTCGGCTATGTCCAGTCTATTGATCAGTCCATCAAAGTCTTAATTTTTGTTACAGTGATTTTGATTTCTAGCATTTCTCTTTGATTATGTCTTATGATTTCCATCTCTCTGCTTACATTACCTATCTTTTCTTGCATGTTGTCTATTTTTTCCTTTAGTGCCTTTAATGTGTAAATGAAAAGAATTTTAAAATTTATGTCTGTTGATATCAATATCTGTGTCACATCTGTGTCTATCTCGATGCTTGTTTTATCTTTTCATACTGTGCTTTATTCTTGCCTCTAACATTCCTCGTATTTTTAAAATTTTTTTTGATTTCAGCATATAACGGGGGTACAAATGTTTAGGTTATGTATATTGCCCTTACCCAACCCGAGTCAGAGCTTCAAGCATGTCCATCCCCCAGACAGTGCACACCGCACCCATTAGCTGTGTATATACCCATCCCCTCCTCCCGTCTGCCCAACACCCGATGAATGTTATTACTATATGTGTACTTAATTGTTGATCAGTTAATACCAATTTGATGGTGAGTACATGTGGTGCTTGTTTGTCCATTGTCCATTCTTGTGATACTTCACTTAGTAGAATGGGCTCCAGCTCTATCCAGTATAATACAAGAGGTGCTAATCACCATTGATTTTTGTGGCTGAGTAGAACTCCATGGTATACATACACCACATTTTATTAATCCACTCATGTATTGATGGGCCTTGGGTTGTTTTCATATCTTTTCAATTGTGAATTGTGCTGCTATAAACATTCTAGTGCAGATGTAAGGAAAATCAGCAAGAAAAATATCAAACAACCCTATCAAAAAGTGGGCAAAGGACATGAACAGAAACTTTTCAAAATAAGACAGACTAATGGCCAAGAAACACATGCAAAAATGCTCAACATCTCTAATCATCAGGGAAATGCAAATCAAAACCATGGTGAGATATCACTTATCTCCAGTGAGACTGGCCTTTATCAAAAAGTCCCAAAACAATAAATATTGGCATGGATGCAGAGAGATAGGAACACTCATACACTGCTGGTGGGACTGCAAACTAGTGCAACCTCTGTGGAAAACAACATGGAGATACCTCAAAGAGATACAAGTAGAATTACCATTTGATCCAGCAATCCCACTACTGGGCATCTACCCAAAGGAACAAAAGACATTCTATGGAATATCAGTTTTAATTAGGTGTGCACCTTCTTCTACACAGCCACATGTTTAATGGGAATATGAGTCTCCAGTTCTATGTGTTGATGTAATTAGTCTAAGCTCATCAAAGTAATCCTATTTCCATTGCTAGTGAATTGTTTAAGAATGGCCAGGGAGATCTTTTGAGAATGATTTCCTCACTCCTGAAATGTAACAGAGGAAGAGATTGTCTTTTATTCCTCTGTACATTATCTTATCTGGATATGACTCCTGAACTGCTGAAACCGTCTTACAGCCAGCCTTGGAATGTAGCTAATGCCAAGAACTGCAGAGGAGAGAGATGGGAAGAGATTGGGTCCTTGATGACATCAGTAAGACACTGATTGTATCTTGGTTGTAGTCAGCCCAATATCTAGACTTCCAGGTATATTAGATAATAAATTTTCCTTGTTGTATGGACTACTTTAAATAAGGATTTTCTATTATTAGAAGACAAAAACATCCTAGATAATGTACTATTTTGCACAAGTGTTAGATTTCAGCTTATCGAGTTCCCTGAAAATCTTGTTGTATTTGTAATTGGCTGTACATCATATTGATTACATAGGAGGAATTCATATCTTTAAAGTGAGAATATGCTTACATCTTCTGTTTCGGCATGTAAGGAACTTGGAAGTCATCACTGTCATTCATACAAGAAAAAAGCTGAACAAACTAAATAGCAACAACTCTTCTTGTCTATCAGAGAACTGAAGTCACAGGGCAAACTGATGCCCCAAAGGAGGTGAAAGAAAGATAGGCAGATAGAGAGAATCACAACTTACCAGAGCAGAAAATTGAGAACAGAGACCTCAGCAGAAACCAGTACCAGTATAGGAAAGTTTAAACTGTAATTGACGAATTTGATGAATTAAAAAATAAGTTTGAGAGATAAAAACTCCAGGGGACCCAGTCTTAAAGAATCCCCACACTTTTGTGAGTCTTACCACCGGGAGCCCTACTAGGTTCTCACAGTAAAGACTGGAGAAAAATCCCCTCATTCTTCCAGCAAGGAGAGGTGAAAAGTAGCCATTGTGAAATATTCCCAGAGCATTATGTTCTTTACAGGGACTACTCTCAAAAGAATTATTTCACCAAAGCCTAACTGACTGTGGTTTTACCAAAACCTAACTGACCTGGGGGAAAGAAATACCCAACTGCAAGCCCTTCTATCCTTAACCCCTGTCTTAACTAAGGGAAGGGGAAACCAAGAAACACTTGTGAAGGTCACAGCCCAGTGGTACTGGCTTATTTAGAGACTGAGACCCAAGCATAGGACTGTAGAATGCTTTCCTGCCCCCGACACCTTACCACCACATCAACATGGCTTATGTGTAATAACAGGAGAATACAATTAAAAGGCCTTATTTAAGAAGTCTCTAGGGAACCCCAAAGCCAAGAAAAAAAGGATACCAGAGGAAATTTTAGCCTCTGACACTTACAGTGAACAGTAAACACAACAAAACTCCTAGCCAGATAAACAAAACTGCTTACTAAAAGCCTATTTACCTCAGTTCTTTTGACTCAGAATATCATGTCTGGCTTTGAACAAAACTGTAGAGGGCATACCAGAAGGCAGAATACATGCTGAGAAGACAGAGCAAGCATCCAAAACAGACTTAGATATGGTAGAGGTGTTAAAAGCATCATAATGGGAATTTAAAATTACTGTGATTTATATACTAAGGGCTGTAATCAAACAAGTGGATAACATGAAGGAACAGTTGGGTAATGTAAGCAGAGGGATGGAAACCCTAAGAAAGAATTAAGAGGAAATGCTAGAAATAAAAATGAAGAATAGTTTTGACATGCTCATCAATAAACTGGACACAACTGAGCTTGAGGAAATGTCAATAAAAGCTTACAAAATTAAAATAGAAAAAGAAAAAAATAATGAAAAATATGGAACAGAATATTCAAGAACTGTCAGACAATTACAAAAGGTATAACATACGCATCATGGAAATACCAGAAGGATAAGAAGAGAGAAAGAAACAGAAGAAGCATTTGAAGCAATAATGACTTAAGATTTTCCAAAATTAATGTCAGACACCAAACCACAGATCCAGGATGCTCAGAGAATCCCAAACAGCGTAAATATCAAAAAACTTTACCTTGGCATAGCATAGAATAACTGCAGAAGATCAAAGACAAAGACAAAATTTGGAAAGATGCTGGGGCGGGACTTTATCTGTAAAGAAGCAGGGATGAGAATTAAATTGGACTTCCTTTCAGAAACCATGTAAATAAGAAGACAGAAGGGGACGGGGCAAGATGGCCAACTAGAGACATCACTTGCAGAGCAACCCAGAGGGAAGGAAGGGTTTCAGATAAAGGAGGGGGGGGGATGGGCACAGCTCGGCTGTAGTTCAGAGGAAGTACTAGAGTCTTCCCGGGACCTCATGGAAGGAAATTGGGAATCAGAATAGGAAAAGGAAACAGAAGAAAAAATGTTGGTGAGAATCTGACCCAGAGAAGTTCAGAGCACAGTGAAAGGGAAGGGGGGGGGGAATCCCATTTCTCTTTCCCACATACCTTTAGTAATCAGTGGGTTGCTGAGTTGTTTGGAAGATTTTCCACCCTTATGAGCCCAAGTGCTGCTCCAACCACTGAATTGGGTGGAGAACTAGAATGATCCCAGAGCTTGTACATTCTGTACAGATTTCCTCCCAGAGAGAGGGATTGGAGGAGCCAGGGTCCCAGCTATCTTCCATTCAGACTCTTTTCTTCCCTGCCCCCCCCCCCTGCCCACTACGGCCAGGAGGGTAGACTCAGACTTTTGGGAGTGGCCACCTCTTATCAGCTGTAGTGTCCTCCAGCCTGAAGTTTCCACAGATGGTGGGGCCCACACCTTCCCCCTTGAGGACCTGCAATGAACCCAGGGGTGCCCAGTCTGAGAGTTCCCTGCCTGCTAGCACTCCCCAGAGATGCACACCAGCAGGTCAGACAGGCAGACCAGATCACTTGTCCCCAGGGCTTTAATGAGTTGCTGGGGGCACAAGGGACAGATTTGAGAGCTTGACTCAGGAGGCAAGGGAGCCCACGTGGGCAGAACTGATGGGAGAGTACAGTGGGAATCTGAACCACTGCAATCTGGTAGAGCATCCATCCCCCCACAGGAAAGCTATGTGTCAGACTAGGGTAGATCCGCAGTGAGAAGTTCCCAGTCCACAGCGCCATTGCAGCCAAGCTCAGTGTATTCAGGCACCTGTTTGCAAACAGACACTAGAGAGAGACTCTCAAGACAGTGATAGCCAGAGAGGGGCAGAGCTTACTCCAAGAACCAATCAGTGGAAGTGATAAAGTAATATAAGATACTTCTCTACTGTGAACTTCTTACAACACTGTGAATGAGAGGCTCCTCAGAACTGGAGTGTTTGTATAATAGTTTATCCCGCTCATCTTCAATCTTCAATTTGAACATCAAATATAATTTCACTTCGATCAATTGGGCCTTTAAAAATCACACAAAATGATAAATTTCAAAGAAGAAACCTAATTGGCTATTTATTTAATACAAAACAACTTTTTTTTCTTCAATGGAATCAGAAAACTTGTCAATCACTTGTGTTTTTGAGTAATTTTAAAATGGTGCATTTGTGCTTCTAGACTATTTTGAAGTGTCATTTCAGTTTACCTCATATCAATTCATCCTCCATACATTTGAATTCAAGTTATTCTGTGTCAAATTTATGGTTGTCAATTGATCTTCAAGCTGCAGAGTGCCTAGAAATAGACACGGTCTGCAGCCCCTGAATTTGCACACGGACATTTGCCATCACTGCAAGCAAAAGTCTGGAGCAGTTGGCCAACGACAGGAACAGTCAGGGAGAGCATGCTGATGTGGGTTAACAACTCACGAAGTCCCTGACACATTGACTGTTTACTGAAGCTTGTGATTAACTTTTTGGCAGTGTGTGCTATGCTCTATTGCTATATGTGCTATCTATAAATGTAAATGTTAAGGATAAGTAATTTTAAATATATTATTTTATAGTATTAAAGTTTGGGTAAGTTTCCTTTGGATAAGTTTCCTTTCACTTTAATTGATTTATTTTAATGCTGTTGATCAAACTTTTGTTAATTAAATCCTTTAAAATTTTTTTGGCATTTTCCATCAGAAATGCCTTTATTCATAAGAAAGGAAAAAACAAGTGAATTTGATGTCTGAAGAAGTTAGAAAGGGAGCAAAATAAAAGCATAAAGCAGATGGATAAGTCAAAACATAAGAATTATTAAGCCAAGCCAATAGTCAAGTCTTTGAAACAAACTGGCAAGATTACTTAATTGATTTTGGCCAAAATTTGCATTGTTAATTAAGGAAGATGAAGATCTAAGAGCTCCTATTGTTAGGCAACCCTGGAGAGAACTAGCTAAGGTCATTATGCTAGGAAATTGAAACAGAGAAAGTTTACATACATTTCTGAAGGGTCAATTTAGTATGAACAATGAGGTATTTGTCCTAGATGCTGGAAAAAGGAGAATTAGTTTGATTAAATCATGTGAAGTATTACAGTTGACTTACAGGTGCACAAAATAAGAGGGGCACATCTATATGGTGCAGTTTGGAATTCTGTTTAAGTTTGCAGGTATCTCTTGGACTCCTGAATCAATCCAGTTGTCATCCACCACAGACATCTCATATCAGATACAGTTCCAAGATTGATAACAGAGAATACTCTGCTGGAAAAAGGCCTGGGTGGAAATGAAGGACCACCTGCAGAAATGAAGAGCACAGAGGGAATCATGCTACATTTTCATCTAAAGAGAGAACACTTATCTGATGGGACTGAAAGTTCTTTGTTGTTTCAGATTGTAGAATGCTGTTGAATTGGTCTGTGGAAAATTGCATTGTTTTTATTTCTTTGTGTAATCACTTTAAATAATAGGGGATATATGTAATCATAAATATTTTGGGGTGGGAGGGACTATTAATCTTACGTGGGTGGGGTTATTTAGAAAGTTAGAATGATGTTATGTATTAGCTATCTCTATAAGTGGACATGTGTACTTACTTGTGACCTTTTACCCTGTAATTGCTACCCTTAAAGATTCCAAATAAACTTGGGGGGAACTGCAAGGAGATCAACCTATTTAAAGTGAATTAGACATGGATAAAACCCTAGTGGAAGAAAGTTCAAAGGTGATTGGATTAATAATTTAATAGAGGCCCTAGATAGATGGATAGGCACCCTTTGAGAAATTTTTGCTGCAATGAAGTTGATCATGATGGATGGTAAATATTCATGGATGTTATAGGAAAGTGATGGATATATACACCTGCCAGAACCCCTCCCCCTCCCCTGCCTCCTCTCCTTACCCCTGCCACTCCTTACTCCACCCCTTCTTCAAACTATATTGCAGTCTTCTCTTTACTCTGTATTTCTCTCTATTTATTAATATTGTATTGCTGTTATAATAAAAATTCAGTAAAGATTTAGTGGTTAAGTGCAAAAAAAAAAAAAAAAGAAAGAGCCTATCAGTGAATTACAGACAGCCCCTCCCTGCTCCATGAGCAGTCTTTCCAGTTCAGAGAGGCTGCTTGAGCCCCTCTCCCAGCAGCTTTTCCTAGGGGCCTGGAATACAAACTTTGATCCCTGCCAAGACTTTACAGAGCCTTTCAGGCTTACCCAACCTAACCCTGTCCAGCCTCAGTGCTCCACCCATCTGTGTTGTGGTGGAGAATAAGCAATCATCTGGAAGCTACAGGGCCCCTCCCACTGCCTGGGGCATTCAAGAGCTTTTACTTAGGGACTAAAGCCTATTAGAGGCATAAAAGCTCATCTCTACAGTTAGTTCTTTCCTGAAAGCATCAACCACTGACAGGCAGAACAACTGTATACCTCATTATAGCATCTACTGACTCAAACAAGGTATGGCTGATTCTCACTCACAAGCACCACTCACCAACTGAGATACTAAAATGGGGGTCTCAATACAATTCACACTGCTGGGAAGAAGGGAAGACAGCAGAACAGAAGCGACCCAAGGGAGAACTACTTTTTAGGAGAGGAATAAAAGTTGCAGGCAGCTTGAGCTGTGAGGGGTCTCCCTCCTCCACTGCAGAGCTCTGGGTTGATTAGGGAGCTGCTCAGAGTCTGTGCAGAGATATTGCACCCAAGAACAGGTGCAGCTGAGATCTGGTGACTGCCAATCCCAGGTTTCCACAGCCGACACCATCCTGATCACTCTGGTGCATGGACCCATGTCTGCTTGGGACTCAGCCTTCCAGCAGTAGCCTTCGCATCACCCCTGACCCCTGCCAGGCTGGGGAGGGAGCAGACAGAACAGAAGCTCCCTTGTCTTGTGCCCTATGACTGGAAGCTGAGCACACCTCCTCCCCTGTGTGGGATCTGAGCAGTGAAGGAGCCTAAGACAACATAGGCACCCCTTTGGAAGCCTTGAGTGACTGCCTCAGCAGGGCCCTGTAGTTCTAGGTGTAGGGGGAGAACCTTGGTCAACCAGCAGCTCTGGCCCACCTTGACATGGTCCCTGGGCCACTGAGACAAGCCCCTGCCTATGCAACTGGGCATCAGCAGTCTCCATGCTATCAAAATAGCCCTCCATATGTGCAACTTTGGCCCCATAAGCTCCAGAGCCAGCTCTGAAGGTCTCACTGCACCCAGATTCGAGGCTCTGCCCCTATAGCTCCAGGGCCCCAACCAGGCCTGTGACACCACTTTTGAGATTTAAGAGTTGAGCCTAGGCCTGAAGACACTACCCCTGAGTCTCCATCACTGCTACTGGGCCAATGAAACCTCTCGAGGGCCAACACTTTGCCCAGGACTCCCCCACCCCTGAGCAGACATTACTCCTGGACCTGGTTTATGCAAATGCCTACAGCCCAGTCATCCATGACCACTGTCTAAATTGACTCACCCAGCAGCCACTCTCACCTCCACTGGGTGACCCCGGCCAGGGCAGCATTATAATTGCCAGAGACTTCAACACCCCACTGTCAAGAGCTGGACAAATCATCAAAGCAGAAAATAAACACTGGACCTAAACCAGACTCGAAATCAAATGGAACTAATAGAAATTTATACAACATTCTACCCCAAAACTACTGAATATACATTCTTCTCAGTAGCATATGGGACATTCTTCTCCAAGATCCATCATATCTTAGGCCACAATACAGCCCTCACCAAATTAAAAAAAAAAATAGAAATCATAGCATGTATCTTTTCAGACCACAGTAGAAAAAACTAGAAATCAATCACAAGAGAAACACTCAAACCTATGTAAAGTTATAGAAATTAAATGACTTGCTGCTGAACAATTCTTGAGTAAAGAATGAAATTAAAATAGAAATCAAAAGATTCTTTGAACTGGACAACAAACAGGACGCATGCTATCCAAATCTATGGGACTCAGCAATAGCATTCCTCAGGGGAAAATTCATAGCCTTAAATGCCTACATCAAAAAGACAGAAAGATCACAAATTAACATCCTAATGTCATATCTCAAGAAACTAGAAAAGGAAAAGAAAACCAAACCCAAAGCCAGCAGAAGAAAAGAAATAACAAAGGTCAGAGCACAACTAAATGAAATGGAAAATAAAAACATCACACAGAATATCAACAAAATAAAAAGTTGGTTCTTTGAAAAGATAAACAAATCAGAAGACCACTTGCCATATTAACCAGGAATAGAAGAGAAAGGCCTGAAATAAACTCAATCAGAAATAAAAAAGGAGACATTACAACTGATATCGCAGAAATACAAAACATCATCCTTGAATACTATAAAAATCTCTACTCACATTAACTAGAAAACATAGAAGAAATAGACAATTCCTGGAAACACACAACCTGCCAAAACTGAATCAGGAAGATACAGAACTCATGAACAGACCAATAATGAGCAGTGAGAGTGATGCAGTGATAAAAAATCTTCCAACAAAACAAAGACCCTGACCAGATGGATTCACAGCTAAATTCTACCAGACCTACAAAGAAGAGCTAGAACCCATATTACAGAAATTATTTCATAATATCGAGGAGAGAATTATCCCCAACTCATTCTAAATAAATAAAAAGAAGAGAATAAGAAAATATCTAAAGTGGTAAATAAAAGCATCCCCCACCAACATAAAATTCTGTATATAGACAAATGATCCTTATCAGGAATAAAGAGGGGAATCACTTAATGATATAGGTGTCAATTCTCCAAGGAGATATTCATTCAATCATAGATATGTTTACATGTAAAAAGAGAGCATCGAAATACAAAATACATAGAACTGCAAGGGGAAATAGAAAAATATGCTGTTATAGTTGGAGTCTTCAACACACCTTTTTCCATAATTGACAGTCCAGCCAGAAGAAAATCAGTAAGAATATATTTGAACTGAACAGCACCTTCAATCAACTGGATCTATTTGACATTTATAGACTACTTTATCCAACAACAGCAGAATACACATTCTTCTTTAGCTCACATGGAACACTTGCCAAGATAGATCACGCTCTGGGTCATAAAACATACCTTAACAAATGTAAAAGTATAAAAATCATACAGACTCTCAGACAACAATGTAATTAACAATAGCATTAGGATACCTGGAAAGTCACAAAATACTTGCAGATTAAACAGTGTACTTTTAAAAAAACGCATGGGTCAAAGAAGAATTCTCAAGATAAATTTAAAAATATGGTACTTTGAACTAAATTAAAATGAAGATACAACTTGTAAAAATTTGTTGAATGAGCAAAAGTAGAACTTAGAGGGAAATTTATAGCATTGGATGCATATATTAGAAACAAAGAAAGATCTAAAATCAGTCATCTATACTTCTACCTTGGAAACTAGAAAAAGAAGAGAAAATTAAATGCAAAGTAAACAGATGAAAAGAAATAATAAAATGTGAATATTCGTATCCAAGGTGATGATATAGTACTCAATTTATGCAGGTTTCTATTGATATTATTTAGAAAAATTTTATAGCTTTTTCTGTAATTATTTGGCACGCTTCTGCTTAGATTTATTCTTAGATATTTAACATTCTTGAAACAGAATTGCAATGTGTTTCTTCATGGACTTATTATTTTTTGTGTTTTTAAATATGTTCTATTGGGTACATGCTTTAGAGCATTCAATTCTTTCTTCAGCTGTGGAAAATTGTAGTTATCTCATTTTTCCTCAAACATTATCTCACTCCATTTCCTCTAGTCTATCCCTTTGGAAATCTGATTTGAAAGATGTTAGAACATATAGATTTATTTTTCTACTTCCCTTAAGTTGTCATTGAAAAGATATCTCTTTATTCTTTTATACTCTCTTCTGGGAAAATTCCCCAGTTTGGTTCTCCAGCTCACTGATTCATTCTTTTGGTTCATTTGTTTTTTGTTCTATATATTTTTGTACTATTCACTTTTTCAATCAATATTTAATGACTATGTAGCAAATGCCTATTACATATTATATATACCTATTAATGAGTGCTATAAAGAAAAATAAAAGATTACTTAGAGAATGGAGAATGAGAAAAGTAAAAATTTAGATAGAGTGGTCAGAAAGACTTCTCTAAGGAAGTGACAACTGAGTAGAAAGTTGAATCAAGTGAGGGCATAGACCATGCAGTTACCTAAGGAAAGACTAGGTGTAAATGCGTAGAGGGAACGTGTGCTTCAATGAGGAAGTCAGTGTGGTTAGTGCCTATTGAGGAGGAAGAGAATGAAAAGAGGTGTGGGATTAAAGTGGAGGGCTTGGGCAGATTTTACAGAGCACCAAGGGCCATGAGGAGGATTTTTAATTTTATTTATGTGTGACAATCACCCAGTGGATTTCTTTGAACAGCACTTTGCACAGGGGAGTGTTTTGAACAGGAGAGAGACATAATCTGATGTATATCATAAAAGGATATCTCATGCTGCTCTGATAAGTTTTTAGAAGGACAAGGTTGGAAGCAGGGAAACCAATAAAGACTATTACAGTAATTCCAGCAAAAGATGATGGTGGCTTAGTCTTTGGATTTCTAATTTCAATAAATTTTCTGTGATCTCTAATTACCTCTGCCATTTGGTCTAAAAGGGGAAGCAGGTATCTACAGCACCAGGATTGAGTTGTCTAGATAAGTATGCAGAGATAATCTAATTACCCTGTTAGTTTTTCCTAAGTCCCTTCTTGCTACTGGCTTCTTCTGTCTCTGGATGTAAACCACCTTTTGTGCTGATTCTCCCTTCCTAGTGGCATAATATTCTCACATTTAATCTTGACTGCAGCTTGCTTCTGAGACTCTATCTTCTGTCTGAGGGTTACTGTCTACTTTCCAGTTTTCAATTATCCCTCATAGTTTCTCTCTCCATATATGCATGAGTATATGTATATGTATATTTGTATATTTATATATTTATTTAATATATTTCCAATCATGCCTATAATTTTGTGGGTTTGGTACCAGAAAGAAAAATATTTGTCTTTGTGCTTAGCCAAATGTCTGAAGCTGGCAGATAGATTTTTAAATATATTTTTTAAATGATTCCTTAACCAAAACATACCACATGTGAAATTCCAGGGTTCTCACATATTACACCATATATACACTTTTGGTGATCAGTGCACACTTCTGTGCTATTTTTGACATTTGATGTTTCAGAGGAAATTTAGTAATCTGATGGTCAATGTTGATTATTAAACCCTAAGTCATTATCATTGTACTATAGCCATTTAATAGAAAGATTACTCAATTGTTCCTGTTTCATATAATGACAAGATCCATTGTTCCTTATATCTTTGTCTAGTTAGTTTTGTGGGTAAGAGCACAAAACAAATGAGACTCATTTTTCCTAAGCAGAGTTAGTTTTCTGTGTTATAGGGCCCCAGATCAAAGCACTAGCTCTGAGCAGCCATCCCCAAAGGTGCTTTGGGTTACTAGAAGCCAGCTATTTTCTGGCCTGTCTTCTGATGATATATCCCCTCCAGAGCAGGAGCACCACAGAACACCCACCTTAATGATGGACTAGACTTCTGTTTCTTCTTTTAAGTTAGGACTCCACAGAAGGTAGTATTAGAGTGGATTGTTCTTTGTCTTCTATCATAATAATCTCATTATTATAATTCAAATAAGAAATTCTCACCTGAGGACCCCTGAGGAGTCTTTCCTGTTGGGTGATGGACCCAAAGGAAAGACCTCCACAGCTGTTTTGGGATACATCAGAGTTGTGCATAATGAATGAATAAAGATATTGCAGCTCAGGTCCCAGAGAACAGAGATAATAATGTGCAATTGTCTATAATGAGGTCTAGGATTTTCCTTTGGGAAGAATGGAGACAGAGTAGCAGCGAGCACTGGCATCAGTGGCTTCTGAAACTATGAGGGCACAGAAAATAATAGAGAAATTAGATCTGCTTAGTGCAAAAAAAGCATCTGGAAAAAAGTAAAGATTGTGTTTCAGTAAACAAATGTGTGGTCTCCACCAACGGTTTTCAAATGTTTTAGGTAGAGAGATACCTTCATTGGGTCAGAATAAAAGTCCATTCAGCCATTCAGGCAGCTAGCAATCTTCCTTTGCTAGTAAAAACTACTTGTTATAAGGCATGGTAAGAATAATGCTGCTTCTCCTCATGCCCCATTAAGAAAGATGGTAAGTCTGTTGCTAATTGAGGTCTGAAGCTTGCCAATGTAGTGTTATGTCATTTTTAACAGAAATCCATCTGCAGACCCCTCACATCACATACAGAAATTTACTTGCCAACATAAAACCAATCCTCCAGGAGTAAGAAATACCTGGTTGACAGTTGGAAATCTACTGGGAATAAGTATTGAGTGCATACACCCAAGCATAATTTTAGGACTTATTATAATAATATAGTAACACAATTATTATGCTGATGATTCTCTTCTTTTAACATAACTTCAAAACAATAGTGAACTACTGGTATGGTTGCAACTGAGAAAGAACACATTCCAAAGAAACACTTTCTCATCTGAATCCAGTAAGAGTGATTTATCTTTATGCAGATCCAAGTCTACGAATCACAAAATGCTCCCTCTCTGAGACCATTCAGGTTGCTATAATAAAACACCTTAGACTAGATAATTTATAAGTAACAGAAATTTATTTCTAACAGTCCTGGAGGTTGGGAAGTCTAAGATAAAGGTGCTCACAGATTTAGCGTCTGTTTCTCATAGATGGTACCTTCTGTGTCCTCACATCGTAGGAGGGGCCGTGAGGCTTTCTGAAGCCTCTTCTATAAGGTCACCAATCCCATGCATAAGGGCAGAGCCCTCATGACTTAATCACCTCCTGAAGGCTCCACCTCTTAATACTATCACATTGGGTATTAAGTTTCAACATGAATTTTGGGGGAACACCAACATTCAGACCATAGCACTCTCTGAACATTAACTTTCTCTCTTTCCTTTTTTCCTTGCTTCTACCCTTGCCGTTTCTTCTTTCTGTCCCTTCGTCAAATGCAATTCAACAAGCTTATCAATGACATAATCCTAATGGGAGGACATTTCCACTGACACTTGAATGATCCTAGCCCCTAAGATATATCCTAACCCATATTGAATAACACCGTCATTTTCCTATAATTTAGTTTCCTCCTCAGAATTTCAGGAAATAACTAGGAAATAGTTAAGAAAAGAAGAGGGCTTATTGGAATTTTTTCCATCATTTGAATCTCACTTAGAAGGATTAATGAGCAGGAGACGGAAGCTTTTGTTGTAAGAATAGAGTAAGACTTAGAGCCTTTATAAGAACTATTTGTTGATTTAGTAGAAATTGTGTTTCACTAGCAGGGTCATTCATCAGCATGAGGCAGTAGCAGCAATGTGCACAGAAAAATCAATTTTCCAGAAGACTCAGAGCTTACCAGAAGTCTTATGCTTTGAAGGCAAGAGATTCACTTTGGTTGCTAACGAGTAACAAGGAAGAATAAATGAACATTTTAAACCAAGGCACACATCATCATTGTGCTGTGTCAAGTTTTATAAGTCAAAGCAGTTTAACAAAATTTTATGGATTTAGTAAACTTTATAGTGGAAATAAATCATTTGGGTTTTAAAAAATTTGAAACGTTCCATATTTCAGATAGACATCATGGATATGTGTTGTTGTCATCATTGTCATCATCACCATTATCATCATAATCAGAATTATTTGGAATTTTAGTTAATTATGGACTGTAAAATGACACTATTTTATTACTCTGAAGATCATAATACATAATTATACTATTTAATTACTCATCCATTAGCATTTTCATACTTATTCTCTACCAAACAATTTTTTTCCACATTTAAGGTTAGGGACAGGGCATATTACAGGTAAGTTTTTCATCGAGAGTAGAGCCCTCACTACCACAAGCTCTTCTATCTATCCCTGCCTTGTGAGGAAATGTCATTTGAGGAAATAGCACCTGAAATAAATCTTGAGTGGAGCTCTATAGCTCTGGCTACCATTAAAAGCTTTGAGATGGGGGAAAGTACTCATATAGGACTTGGTCAGACTGGACAAGCTGTAGATATTAGGTCATTTGTGATGGCACCTAGGGGAAGAAGGTCAGGTTTGTGTTAGAACACTTGAAGAGAGGATGAAAATTACAATACTTAGAAATCACTTACTTTAAGATTTTACTGAGGGCTGACACTAATATCTAACCTGTATATTGACCATATAACTCCCCAGAAGTGAAAAGCTTCAAAGTCATTCAGCTTGAACAGGTATATTTAGGCTACCAATACTTTTGCAATGGTCATCAACATCTTGCTTAGTAGATCACACCCATACAATATAATTTTGTCTTCTAATTTTACAAATGATAAAACTGAAGCTCAAAGAAGGAAGAAATTCACCCAACATTACCCAGGCAGGAAGTTGAGAGCCAGGTCTGGAAACCAGGTCCTAAGAATCCCAGCTATGAGCATCTGTCTAACATCATTGATTGTTTTTGCAACTTGGAGAATACGAGATGAAGTGCCAAAGGCTAATATCATTCTTCTAAATGTGTTTTTTCAGAGTCCCAGGCTGTTGTAACTCTTGGGAGAATAGAAGTTTTTACTGGTTACAGTGTATTCATCTCTGAAGTCATGTGCCTCCATTACTCATGAAACACTGCCTTCTAAAGCCAAGTTCATACTACTGACAATATTATTTTTTGAAAAACTTCTTTGGTTCCTTATTGATAGTCTTGATGGAATCAACAAACTCAGAGGATCTCTCCTCTCTCTCTCTCTCTCTCTCTCTCTCTCTCAGATACTCACTTTAGCTTTTTCAGGTAGCTGCCGTTGTTGTTGTTATTCCCATTTCATAAATAGATACCTAAGGTTCTAAAAGGAGGTATCTTCCTCAAGGCCACATAGCCAAAATACTGTGGAAGAGGGACTAAACTTGAGATCCTACTGCTACAGTGCTTTGCATTCTTTACTCTTTGAATACCTCTCTGAGATATATTAGATGGAGACTAAGATTAGCTCCTCTGAAACTAAAATAAATTAAAATCTCCATGAGTTACGTATGTGCTTTTTAAATAGAGTATGTCTGGTAGGTAGTAATAGGACCTGAGTCATCACCTCAAAGACCTAGGGTGGGAAACAAACTGACAACAAGAAGTTCTATACTTAGGAGCAAAATATTCCCAGAGAAAGAAAACGTTGGCTACACAGGGGAAACAGAAGTAAATGAAGATCGATGACTATTTTCCACAAATCTTTTTGAAGACTCAAGCCACTGGGGAAGTAGCCATTTGTTTTATGGAATTATGAGATATTTACACTTCATGATTTATTCAGAACCAAGTACTGAGATGCAATAAGCAATGTGTGCTCATTTATGAAAAGGGGTCTTCAGGGGACAATCAGGTATTAAACTTAATTTTTCCTATGTAAGTGTTTTCTGTGATAGAATGCATTTGTTCACTGGAAGAAACCAACATTTTGTTTAAATTCAAATAGTAGCTGCAGTAAATACATTTTATTCAGCACATTTTAGAATGGATGGAATGCCTGCAAACAAAAAATTCTTTTAAATGAAGCATTAATTTTTGTTTATAGTGGTTTTCATTTTATGATAACTAAGGGTCTTGAGAACTGTAAGAACTAGAATGTCTGAAAATGCCCCCATCAAGCATCTGTAAGAAGGAAATTATTTACCTGTGAAAATACAAGACTTTTTTCTGCTAGGAAGATAGAAAATAACTGCTCGTGGGGTTCTGAACATTTGGCTGGTTTTTTTGGATGTTATAAGATGCTTGTGTCCATGCCTTGAATCCAATGCATGTTTCTGGTCTCCACAACACGGGTAAAACTCCCTTTAGTCTCATCTCACTCCATACTCTTCAACACATAAAGCCATCTTCATGAAGCAATGCTTTCACCATTTTATCATCTGAATCAAGGATGTTTAGTAGCCCTAAACAACTGGCACTAATGATTCTCCAAGATGCCTCATGCAGTGGAAATAACATAGGATTTGGAGTTAGACAAAGCTGTATTCTAATCCATGTTCTTCTAATGCGTCATGCTTGCAAGGCATTCAAACTTCCTCAACTTCATTTTCTGCTTTGCTAAAGAAATGAGAATATGGATATCTACCTCAATGGTTATTTTGAATATTAGAGATAATGTTGAAGATTATTTTAAAAGGGCCCCAATAATTTCTCCTATTCTTGCCTGCATGCCACTGTTCAATGTGACATTGCAACTCCTTTAATCAAAAGGCGGTGTCTATTTCTCCACCGCTTAATCTGAAATTAGCCATGTGATAAGCTTTGGCAAATTGAACATTAGCACAATGGAAGCATAGGCTTGAAAATTGCTTGCACATTGAGTGTTACCCTCTCCTTCCCCTTTTGAAACCTAGCCAACAGGTAAAAGAAGCCTATGCTAGTTTGCTGGGTGATGAAAAATACAGGATCCATTCACCCCTATTGCTGCAGTTGACAAGAAGCCAACTCCCAGAAGCTAACTGAAGATGTATTAAGGAGTCCAGCCATGATAATCAGAACTATCCAGGTGAGTTCAGCTAAAATTCACAACCTGGAAAATCATGAACTAAATAAATGGTTTTTGTTTTAAACTACCAATTTTTGAGGTGAATTGTTACACAGTAAAAGTTAAGCAATACAAATGAATGTAGAGTCTATTATAGACCATGGAATGCGGTAGATCCTTGAAAATGATATTTCTCCATCCTCCCTAATATGACGTGATCTGAACTTTCGAAATTTTAGTTACTCACCTACATGAAATTTTTCAAAGCTTTGACATATCTGTCATGCTTCTTTCTCTCTTTTTGCCTATGAACTTCTATCTCTCCAAAATCCATCTTATTTTAAGCGTATATTTCAAATAGCAACACCTTAACAAGGCCTTCTTTCCCTTCTGTAATCTAGTATTATCACTTTTATTTTTATATTATGTATGGCTAAAATGCACTTTGTAGCACTTAAGATATTAATGAACTATTCATTAATTGATTTATATTTTTGGGTCTTCATTCAGTGAGTAAATAAATATTTATTGAATTGTTAACTATATGTAAGACTATGTGATAGATTCTGGAGACAGAGAGATGAATAAGATACAGTCCCACCCTCAAGATATTCACAGAAGTAGGAAATGCAGACAAATAATAGTGATGGAGTTTGATTTGTGCTATAAGAGAGTTATGTACAGTAGTGGCAGCTTCGGATGGTTAGGAAAATCTTTACAGAGGAACTTATATTTTAGAATTCCACATCATCCTCCCCGCAACACCCACACATCTCTCTGGTGAACTCAGTCTTCCAATATTCAGAGGGAATAGTGTACATAAAGTTACTAAGAAAATGTGTTTAGTGTTTGGCACATAATGACAACTTTATTTTTTCCTGTTTAAGTTAAATTGGAATTATTATTTCTGTTTCACAGATGAGTAAATTGTGGCAAGAATTGTTAAACAATTTGCCTAAGATCTTGTTTTTTTTTTTCCTTCAAACTAGACTGCAAGCATTTTGAGGACAGGGGCCACACCATCAATCTATTTTCTTCAACAATTTTCAATAAACACCTATGGAATGAAAGATAAAAAGGATCTAGATGTAATAGTTCTCTCTTCTGTGATAGGAAATAATTCGGTGGCATCACCTTTGTCTTCGACATGGTCTACAGGTCCCTGAAGGGACTTTGGCCAATATGTCTTTGTAAACTCTGCTCATTCTTATCTCAACATTACTATTTATGCTTTAGCCATACTGAGCTTCTCTCAGATCTTAGAATGTGCCAAATCTTGTCCTGTCCTTTGCTATTCCCTTTGCCTGAAATATTCCCCTTCTCTATGTGCCACTCTTTATCCCTATACTTGACCAACTCTTACTCAACCTTCAAATTTCAGCTCAAGCTACTCAGACGAAGTCAGATTTTCCTGTCAGAAACACCCTTATAATTTTGTGCATCTTTATAATTTTATTAAATACTTATATATTTATACTTTGTCCTTTCCTCTAGACTGATAGCACTCTAAGAGGAATCTCTTGTGCACTGCCTTGTCCCCAGTAGTGACTGGCATATAGTAGGCATTCGCAACATTCACTCATTAATTTAAATAAACATATTTACTAAAGAGTGTCTGTCCTATATAGAAACAGGTATCATTTTGTGATGAAAAATATTTTTTAATGTTATAATATGGTTTTAAATGGCACCGTGCTTGAAATAGGTCTATGCACATTGTACCCACTGTGCACTTGGGTCCATGTTGTATATACAATACCTTGATTGATAATGAAAGATATGTGACTCCCAAGAAGTCAGTACTAATGCAAATATTTCACGTCTATTAAATTGGGACTATCTAAAAATAAATAATATCAAAATGATCATGGGAAATATATATGTATTTTTTCTTTCCTTAATTTTTAAAAATAAGCCAATGTCCACTACTGGAAAGCTTTCAGAAAGATTTTGGAAGCTATTTACATCAACTTTCAAGGATATCCTATTAAAAAGGAGCTCAGGAAAAATTTTTTGTATGTGGTGGATAAATTTTGTTTGTGGTGGATGTTTACCTATATATATGCTCTTTACATGGAGCAAAGAGCAAATGTTTTCCAATTCTTAAAAACTAATAAAGTCACTGAATCATCATCATTGGAATGTATGTCTGGAATCTTTAATTAATTGCATTATAAAAACAAAAGTATTTTGAGAATACTGATTCCAGCATAACACAAGGGTCAAAACTCAGATCTTGTATTACTATAAAACTGGGTTTGAATTCGAGCTTGGCTACCATACAGTGTGTATTAGTGGGACTTTGAACAAGTTCTTTAATCATTTTAGTCTCAGGTTTCTTATCTGTGAAAGAGCATAATAGTATCTGCCTCATTGGGTTATTACAAGATTTAAGGGAGATAATCCATGTAAGTACTTAACTAACATCAACTACAGAGATACTATTTGTTCAATGAAATTGTTTATTATCAAAATTCTTGATAATGATTATTGCAAAGAGCAAGGATTAGGGAGACCATTTTAAGCGAAGGTGTTGATTTAAAAATGCATAGAACTAGGGCTATAAAAAGAGTACAAAGTATATTTGGGGTCAGTTAGAAGAAGCTTCTACTTTAATTGCACAATTTATGAAGGACACTATTAGAAAACCAGACTGGGGATATATGTATAGAAGATAAGAATTTGGAACTCTAAGTTATAAGCAACAGGAAGTCATTGAAGTAACCGTTTTCTAAACAACAGGTTTGCCGTATATGTTCTGCTACAATTTCAGAATAGCAGGGAAAGCTTTAGTTTTCACCAACCATTGAGAAATAACTCTCTTGGAAAATCACATGCTTTGTTTAAATGTGTTTTCAAAGTGATATCCTACTATAGCGTGAATTTTTAGCTGCAATTTCTTTAATGATAAGCAATTTGTCTCAAAGTATCAAATACCTTTGTTCTCTGAGTGATGTTAATAACAATTTCATACAATGTAGTCAGTAAACACTTATCAGAATAGTGCTGACGAAAAAGAAAAAAAATACTGCTTTCAGAGCAAAAGTTGTTCTCAAATATTCATACTTCTAATATGCAGATAGACCAGGTGATCATAAATACCAATCTCTTCTTTATACTGAACAGGAATGGGAAGAGCCTTAAAGAAAAGGAACATAAAACCAGTGAAAAATTTCTTTAGAAGCAAAACAAAGGGAAAGACATTATAACAGAGTAGTTATAGATTCACTCATTCATTCATTCATGTATTCATTCGCTGAACAAGAGTTTATTCTTCTACTTGGTAAAGCCCACTTTTACGTTCAAAGGAAAATATAAGCAATCATGACCCAAGTGCCCATCAATTTATGAGTGGATTAACAAAATGTGGTATAGGTATGCTATAGGATACTACACAGCCCTGAAGAAGGATGAATTAAGGCCTTTTGCAACAATTTGGATTGAACTGGAGACCATTATCCTAAGTGAAGTATCTAAAGAATGGAAAAACAAACACCACATGTACTCACTATAAAATTAGAACTAACTGATGAGCACACATGTTCTTGGAGGGAAGTAAAACTCAGAGGAAATCAAGCAGGATGGGGGAGGAGAGGGTGAGCAAAAACCTACCTAACAGGTACAATGAACACTATCCAGGTGATTGGCACATTTATAACATAGGTGACTCAAGCATAACAAAATTGATACATGTAACCAAAAACATTTGTAATCCCATAATATTTTGAAATAAATTTTTAAGAAAGGTTAAAAGCAGAAGGCTCAGAGATAAGGGTATGTCCTTTCAATTAGGCAAGTAGATAGCCAAGCAAATAAAATAAGCCTTCTGGTATGAGAGAGGTAAGCCACCAGCAAAATATAAAAGAACCCCCCAACCTTTGCAATGAGTTAATATCAAGTTTTGTTATGACTCCTTTACATATGGCCAGAGAAATTTAAGTTTAAATACTGAAAAGAGCTAATGTTTGGCCCTTGGAAAAGCTTAAATTAAATAGTGATGTATTTTTAACTCTTCTGAAGAGTTTACTGAAATGTCTAAATTTGCATGTCTTTAAATTTTGCTCCAGTTTGTTCCCTATTTCATTATTGTACTTTAACAAATAAATATGATTGTTACTTAAAGTTTGGCACTTGTCCCTGAGGTGGCATCAGAAGAATGAGGACAAGTGGTTTGAGGAGAAGGAAAGAGGAGTTTATTAATTTACCAGCAAATGAGGAGGCTGGCAGACTCCTGTCTCAAAGTACCAGTGTCCTGCTTCTGGGCAGAAGTACAGATCTTTTAAAGGTTCTGATTAACACCATAATCCCATCTTTGACTAATACAGTCTTGTGACCTCTGACTGGATTCATTCCATCTTTGGTGACACGAAGGTAAAAGGACACTCCCCTGCCCCTCCAAACCACTGGCCTGAGGCCGGGATGCAGGTCTTAGTTCTCCAAAATGAGCGGGGGATGTTTTAGAGAGACATAAAACATTTTTGCCATTTTTTCAAGCCCTTTCTTCTGTTATATGATCAACTGTTGAACAAGGATTTATCTTGAAACCTTCTGAGTATAAAAGAATGCCCTTCTCTTTGCCTCATTTAACCAAAACCATGGAGCCTAGTTTTCCAAATACAAGGCTACTATTCCAAAATTGTCAACATGGTAAGAGCTGATCCTAGCTGGGGGGCCAAATACTTAGGCATAAATGATGTTTTCCAATTACTTCAAAACACCACTGAAATCAAATGACCAGTTGTTTAGAACACAAGTAGCTTAGTGTCCTTGTTTCATTGAAAATAGATAACTACTTTTAAGTCAATTCATTTATGTAGATACAACCTTTGAGTAATAGCAGTCATTATAAATTGTGGGAACTACTCTTACATTTCATTAACTTTGGCAAACATATTTTCAAATGTACTCACCATTATCAATGCATTTAGAAGAGATAGTATAATGATAACCCTTTATATGTTTATATGTATATAACATTACATTTTAAAAGTACATTATGTACACTTTTTCATATGATCCTAACAATAATCTTTGAGTTTTTTTCTCATTTTACAGATAAGTGATGCTGAGAGGAATTAAGTAGCTCACACAAGGTCATACATTTAGCACATGGCAGACACACTACTAGAATTTAGGCATCTAATTCTTAGTCCAGTGCTACTTCCATTTTACCAAGCCAAGCATCTTTTCTCTCAAGAAGTGCAAAGATCATAACCTTGAAATTCCTTCTTTTGAAAGACTTTAGTTTTTTGCTCTTTACCTCATTAATTCTCACATTTCCTTATTTCTCCTAAATCATGGCATTCTTTTACTACCAACAGCATCCAGAGTTTTATGCTTATCCTGCCAAAGTAGAACCACAGCTTTCTTCATAGTGAAATTCCTATAGGGGATTTTTTTATGATTGTTTTTAAGAATACTACTCTAGAAACAGTAGTTCACCACTGAGATACTGGTAGTCTATTCTAATGATTAGGATAGGGTGTGGACAATTCTAAACAGAAAAGCAAAGTTATATAACTCTGTGTCATATTCTTTAGATAATCAGTGGGCTGAGTTTTTTAAGCAGCAGCTCTAGGGGATTGAATAGAACACTATTTCCTGTAGGTCCTGGGTGTGCCAATTAATTAGCATGAGAGTCTAAATCTAAAGAACGCTTCCAAGCAATTTTTTTAGACTCACGCTGGATGACAAACGAAGCAAAGATCATCAAATTCTGAGCCCTGAATGTCAATTCTTCATTTCCTTGTCAATGTGCGCATCTTGGATGGATGTATAAGAAAACCAACACGATATGGTAACTTTTTTTTAGTATTTGCTGTTATCCAAGACAATGATTTGGGGCTTAGATTGAATCATTCAGCTTTCCTTTCTTCAAAAGTTAGAGATTCTTGAATCTCTCCCAACAGTAAGTGGAAAGGGCAAATAAAAGAATGGATGGTTCAGAGACAGCCAGCTTACACAATTGGGGAAAACAAACATGTTTTCCATCTTGTAAATGGTAAATTGTGAAAGGTTAGAGGCATGTATGCTTTCTCCAGTCCAAGAAGCATTGCTCAGGCTTCAAAACCTTCCAAAATATGACATCCTCCTATCTATCCAAAATTATCTCCCACAACTCTCCAATAGAAGTCTGAAACAGTCAGCCAGATCTCCTTATTGCTTGCTGAAAATAAAATGGTCTTTCCCTCAGTCGTGAATTTATTCATGCTATTTCTCTTATGTAGGATGCACTCCCTATTTCCTTTTACTAATCTAAATTTAATTTATCTTTAAAATCCTGCTCAAGCCCTAGCTTATCCTGGAAGCCATCTCTGACTTGATTGACTTGTAATGATCAATCTCTTTTATGCCGATACAAATTAAATATTAAGTCAGCAGGTGTTATTTTGTGTGTACTGGTCTTGTATCTATACAAGAGAGAAAGTTCTTGGAGGTCAGGAGCTTTATTTTTTTCACCCAAACCCAAAAATACACAGACCTGCTAAATAGTACCCGGCAGTATGTTGCAGATTGAATTCTCTGAGAAGCAGATTCTTACTTGGAATTTGGTGGGATGGATGTTTATTAGGGAGTACCCATGGGATCAATAACTGTGGAAGGGAGGAGAAGAAAGTAGAATTGAGCAGAGGGAGACACTGAGCTACAATGCAGGTCCAAAACCTCAGCCAACCCCACAGGGAGCTCTAGAGCTAGAATGGCCCACACTGGGCCAGAATTGTTGGACTTTCATAACCCTACCTCAAGTCATTGGACCGTGGCTTCCCCTAACAGGGTATGACCTTGAGCAGTCCTTTAAAGGGTTGAATGCATTCCCAGCAGCTAGGGCAATAAATCTTTCCTTGATATAGATGGCACATTTCCATGTCTATTAAAGTTATAGCTGCATAGAAAGATGTTCAATGAATTTTTGTTGAATGCTAGAAAATCTTGCAGTGGTGCTAGCTAGCCTGAGAATGAATCAGGGGAAGCTTTTGTTTGTCAATCTGGTTGGATGGGCCTATTTGATAGCTATTGAGATGGCTTTTCTAAGGAGCACTTCCCTTCCACAATAAGAGAAGTGACTAAATTTTTACGATACGCCCCAAGTTACCCCATCAAGGAGTAACAATTATAATTGTTTTTGAAGAATCTCCAGTAAATGTTACATTATCAAAAAGATCTTTAGAAAAAAATGTGCATTTTAGTAGGTCATTATAGATGATCTCTCATCAGAATTTACAGGACTCCTGCAAAGATGACCAGGAATCAGATTTCATGTTTGATGCCTTCTAGAAAATAATATTCTTCTCATTCTAATTAGGGCAACCATCAAAGATATCTGAAGCTTATTTGGCATTGTCTAGAACATGCTGCATGTGTGACTGCCCCAAGTGACAGAAGAAGGCCAAAAACAAGTCCCAGCAATGGTTTTAGAAGGATTC
Organism: Indri indri; assembly: GCA_004363605.1. NCBI lineage: Eukaryota > Metazoa > Chordata > Mammalia > Primates > Indriidae > Indri > Indri indri. Next base: position 33,916 of record RJWJ010013198.1, read on the forward strand.
CAGCTGCCAGAATCAATTCTGACAGAAACTTAGCCAACTCCTATAGAATTACCCTCCAACTGTATCTTCTATGCTTGGCTTGTCTGTCCAAGTGAATTGCAAACTCATCCAGAACAGAGATTGTGTATTATTTATATCCCTATCCCATTATACAGTATAGGTTAAATGAGGTTTTGAAACCATGCCTATAGAAACTTGCCAGTAACTGTATCACAGGTCTCATATTTTCTTGACCATATTGAAGATACCTTTTTTCAAACCAGTGTATTTTACTAAAATGAAATACTTTCAATCTCAGTGTTTCTGCAGTAGCCCTACATGCTGAGAATAGTCAAATAGGTGCCATGTACCCCACATTCTAAAGCAAGGGGCTATAATAACAAGTTAGACCACAGTATCATGCTAATATATTGTGAAACAGGTTTTGTTGACATTAACCAGCCCAAGATTCTGGGCAGGGCTGAGGAGGAAGAAGGTATTGACATTGTGAGTTTAAAGAATCTAGGGTGAGAATGAATAAAGTTGCTCCCTGCTTTGAAGTTCTTGCCGTTAAAGTCCACCTCATTCCATAAACTCAATGACACAAAATCTCCCATTAATATGACATTGATATTTTTTGTGGGTAGTTCAACCCTTGAGGTCTATCATCCTAGAAATTTTATTTCCACAGGAGAATTACAATTATTCTCAGTTCTATCCATACTCTGATAGCCAATATTCTTTTCTGACAAAATTAAGTCTTTAGAGGCAAATCGTAACTATGCACCAGGCTTCAGGTCAGTACAATGCACATAGAGACTAATGCTATGCTCAAATTTTTTAAAAAGCAAAATATTGAGGCCAAGGGCTGGCTTATCATTGAACATGTATATACCTGGACTAGTGCTTAAAGACAGAGGCTGTGCATCTTCTATAATGAGGATAAACATTAAAAGTAGGCTTATCTAAAGCATCAAAAAGTCCTAAGTCACTGATCTTCCTTTTGCCAGAGAAAGCAACAACAAAATGCAAAATGTTGATGGTAGTATATAGAGTAACAGGGAGATATGGCTGAGTTGAGAATGGCCCGAATTTCTGGAGTTCAAATTCACTAATGAGTTAAACTCACTATTAATCAATGGACTGCAAATTAAAACATTTATTTTACATATTAGATTAAGAAAAATTAAAAAGAATGATAATAACTAGTGGAGAATGTAGACAATTAATATACTTGAGAGACTAGTGGTAAGGTTCTACATTGGTACAGTATTTCTGGAGGTTAATTATATAATAATTATCAAAAGTTTTAAAAATGGGCATATCCTTTAATATGAACAGTCTACATCTAGAAAAGTATCCTGTTGGAAATATAAATGTAGGTATGGATATAGATATCCAATGTAATACTATCTATAATTGTGGGAAAAAAACCAGAAACAACCTATATGCTTATAATTAGGGAGTTAGCTAAATAAATTGTGATGTATCCATCTAATTGAATACTATAGAACCATTAAAAACTATGATGTTTATTTATATATATTAACATAAAAAGATGCCTAAAATATTATGTGAAAAGTTCAGTTTAAATATCAATGTGTATAGTATAATCCCTTTTTTCATTAAAAGTACCTTTAATGTGTAAATAAAAATATGTATGCATACATATACTACATAGGAAAAGTTTTGAGAAAAATACATTGATCATCCATGATATTCCTAGAGGTCCATGAACTGCACATTGAGAACCCTGGCCATGCCCACTGTCCCACTAAGTTTGGCACTGTACTTTATTTGGGTACGTCAAAGCTATTTGTTTTCCTCTCTTTTTCCTCTTCAAATCTTGCATACTCTATCATTTTCAGAAGTAAAAGTCCTATTTTTTCTTCAAAATTTTTAATAAATGTTACCACCACTATATATTTTCATTTACTGAATTTCTACTATATTCTAGGACAGAAATAATGCACTAAAATTATTGTGCTACTATTCAAATATCTTGTACACAATGACATGGACTTTATATGCATGGACATTATACAATCTTTAAGGAAAATTTTAAGATATTCATAGTCAACTATTGAGTCAGCTCATATTGAGAAAGGGAACAATTGGAACTGCTTGTAGTATGTTGTCTTCAATTTATGACAAGCTAGATAAGTCAAACAATGAATTTATTTGATTATGCCTCCTGGATATATGAAGCAGAACATAAAGGCTACTGCTACCATTTTAGCACAGATTATTTTTTACAACACATTTGGGACTCATTGAAAAAAATGCAGTTTCAATCAAATGGGACTGTCAATCCCTGCATTCTTAGACTTTATGGGATTAAATGATATCAATTATGATCAATTTGGCCTTAGTGTTTTGTGGGAGTAATCTCAAAAGCCTTTTACAGTAGATCCAATTGCATTGGTCTAACTAAAATGTATGAAGTCAGTAGGAATAGTCCTATATTTTTGAGCCCAGATATATTCCCAAATGCACCCCCTTCGGAAAAATGTCATCTTCCATAAATCTCAGTAATTCCTTTGCAGGTTGTAGGCAGCTTTCCATTTAGCAAATGGCATTCTCAGTAGAGTTTATTCTTCTTTAAGATACTCTGATGTTACAATTAATTACATTATAAGCTCATTCTATTATTCCTTTATACATTGTTAAACATTCTGGGATTCATTTTGCTTATAGCTATAATTACAGAAGGGCTCTTCTAATGGTTCTTGGTTGGGTATTGAGAGAGGAGACCTCTGAAGGAAAACAATATCCTTAATAACTCATAAGATGTGATTTAGGATATCCATATGGCAAAGATGATTCTGAGGAGAAAGTTGACTTTTTCATTCAAGTTGAGTAGATATTGGTTCATGTTAAAAAAAAAAGAAAACATCTAATTGTGGTTTTAATGTGCATTTCACTGATGATTAAAGAAGTTGAACATTTTTCATATGTTTCTTGGCCATTAGTTTGTCTGCTTTTGAAAGTTTCTGTTCATGTCCTTTGCCCACTTTTTGATAGGGTTGTTTGATTTTTTTCTTGCTGATTTTCCTGAGTTCTATATATACTCTAGTTATCAGCCCTTTATCAGATGTGTAGCACGTGAATATTTTCTCCCATTCTGTAGGCTGTGTTTGCTCTCATGATAGTTTCCTTGGCTGTGCAGAGGCTTTTTAATTTGATCGGGTGTCATTCATTTATTTTTGTTGTTGCTGTGATTGCCTTTAGGGTCTTCTTCATAAATTCTTTGCCTTATCTTGAATGAGAATGGCCTTTATCAAAATGTCCCGAAAGAATAAATGTTTACGTGGATGTGAAGAGATAGGAACACTCATAAACTGCTGGTGGGACTGAAAACTAGTACAAGCTCTGTGGAAAGTAATATGGAGATACCTTTAAGAGCTACAAGTAGAACTACCTATTGATCCAGCAATCCCATTATTGGGCGTCTACCCAAAAGAACAGAAGACATTCTATAAAAAAGACATCTACACTAGAATGTTTATAGCACCACAATTCACAATTGCAAAGATGTGGAAACGACCCAAGTGCCTATCAATACATGAGTGGATTAATAAAATGTGGTACATGTATACCATGGAGTTCTACTCAGCCACAAAAAACAGTGGTGATCTAGTATCTCTTGCATCATCCTGGATAGAGCTGGAACCCATTCTACTAAGTGAAGTACCACAAGAATGGAAAAACAAGCACCACATGTACTCACCAGCAAATTGTTTTTAACTGATCAATACTTAAGTGCATATATAGTAATAACATTCATCGGGTGTCGGGCAGATGGGAGTGGGGAAGAGCCGATGGGTATATACACACCTAATGGGTGCGGTGCACACCTTCTGGGGGATGGACATGCTTGAAGCTCTGACTCAGGTGGGGCAAAGGCAATATAGTAACCTAAATATTTGTACCCCCATAATATGCTGAAATAAAAAAAATAAAAAAACAGATCTAAGAAAGCTTTCAGATGCATTTCCAGCACATTTCCTAAAGAGAGTTTTAAGACATTTTTAAAAGAAGTGTATTGCATTCCTGAAGTTAACTTTTCAATAAGAATTACTGCTTGCTTAACATTCAATTATTTCTTTAAGGTAAGAATATATTTTAGTAAGCTCAATAATAGTTTACTAATTCATGCTAATTCCTAGGAATTGGTGATATAAGAAAACAAACAAGGTAGCAGAGAAAGTGTTCTTTCTTCCTTTTTGCAGGAAAAAAGGCAACAAATTAGTGTTTGTTCTTTATGAATGCATTGCAGGAGGCCCAAGCAAAATTCCTGTTGCATATTTGAAAACGACAATGGAACTTTGCAACATTACCTGACATTAAATCTGTGCAGAGTAAAGCAGGGCTAGTGTTGCCTTAGAGGTAACTTGAAGGTAACCTATGCTTTTAATTAAAATATAGCAACTCTATATGGACATGGGTAATACAATTGTTCCATTCTTGCTAAGTCTCCAACACACACTTCTACTCTGTTGGTAGTTATTACATGTGTGATGATCAACCATCTAATCTAAATTAAACCTTCAAAGTATTAAGGAAATATATTTGAATTTATTAGGGCAAAAGCATGAGACCTTTAGAAGCCATCCTGGAAACATTTTTGACACCTCAAAAAAATAAACGTTTGTACATTCAAATATATTAATGTATAAAAGTCACTCTTCCTTTACTGAACATTTACATAGCTGGTAGATGAAAAAATAAAGTCATTACTTTCTTGCCAACCTATCTTTTGATTTTCCATCTATTCTGATAAAGCAGATTTTGAATTCTATACCACTATCCTATAGAAGTATAATATGTATACTAGATAAAAACTGAACATATATATATGTTTTTTTCTGTACATAGAAGTAAACTTATTGTCAAAAAAGGTCATTGGTAATTAGAGAGAGGGAATAAGGAGAAAAAATGCTAGAACCTTAGAGGCAGAAGGGATCATAAGTGGTTATGGGGACCTGATTCTGATTACACAGGACAGATCATTATGTTTTCTTCCTGAAGCCCTCTAAGAAACAGATTTCATGGTCTCTGTTGTTCATTGTTTCTCATATTTTATCACAGTGATATTTGAGACTTTTTTGTGTGTCTCAACAATTTCAATTCTAGCCCATAGGTCCCTTTTCGGGTCTCTTCTACTATCAACCACATATAAAAATTGATTAGCATTTTTCTCATAATGGCTATCCAATTTAATTGAAATGATTATTGACCCATCTTCAATTTCCATGTTAAATTTCCTCAGAGAATTTAACTCTATTATTTGCATATTATTAGCTTCGACTCTTCTCAAAAAAACTTTCTGGATAATTTCTATCTTCTTAAAAATATGATGAGCCCAAATTGCATATCTGTTCTTGCCCTTTTTCCACTCTCTCAGCAAACTTCTTTTTTATTTCAGAATATTACTGGGATACAAACATTTTGTCTACATAAATTGTTTTTATACCATTTGAGTCAAAGTTTTAAGTGTGCCTATCTCACAAGTAGTGTGCATTGTACCCGTTAGGTGTGAATTTACCCATCCCTGCCTCCCCCTTCCACCTGACTGATTTCCAATGAATGTTTTTTCCGTATGTGCACATAGTGTCGATCAATTAGTTTCAACAACCTTCTTATGTCTGTGGTCTCAAATATCATTTCTGTGCTTTTGGCTTCTAGCGCTGATCTTCACAAGCACTTATTTCGTATCTCCACCCATATACTAGATAGCATCACCTGAATATTCCAATGTGACTCATTGTATCTAAAACAAAATTCATTTTCTTTTATTCAAATAAGCCTCTCTTTATTGATCCTATGGTTCTATTAATGATATTTCCATCTCCCCACTCATCTGGGTCATCCTGTAAGACAGATGATGACCTAGCACTTCTTCAAAATTCTGGAGAATGAGGTCAGGATATAATGACAGGCCTAAGAATAGGGGCCAGGCAATTTCCAGATTGAACCAGAAAATAAAAACAAAACAACAACAAAAATAACCCAGCTAGATTGGCTATATCAAATATCATCCGTGCTTTGAAACTGATGATGTTAGCATTTGGCACACCAAAAGTGGCACCTCTTAGAAATAGTTCTCAAACTGTAAACTATCTAAATCCTGACAATTATATAAGGTAGAATATTTGAGTGTGTTGATCCAAGATAGTATCAAAAACAAAGAGATCATAGCTGCTTAAAAGAAAGCCTTCACTTGGGAATACCTCCTTCCTCTAGATAATCATGGATCTTGGCACAATCAGCATTTTATTTTTTTTTATTTTTATTTTATTCCAGGGTATTGTGAGGGTACAAACACTACAGTTACACTTTATGCCTTTGCCTCACCCAAGTGCGGGTTTAAGGCATGCCCTTCCCTGCCCCCCCCTTAGTGCTCCCCGTGTCCTTTAGTTGTTGATTTGCCCCCCCATCCCCCTAATCCCTAGAGAGTATTTCTGCCATGTGATCAA